>JABFPM010000217.1:0-34681 GCA_022817325.1 Idris sp. 1 HC-2018
TGTGCATATAAATATATGTATAAATATATATGTATATATAATAAAAATTATAATTTACTATTAAATTTACGTAGGTGTAATGAACTTAGAGACGAGAACGAATGTCACATTTGTAAGTCGATTTATCAATCGTGTTAGAAGTTCATAACTTGTCTTTGTTCTACTCTATTAGGTGGAAGAGAGGCAGCTTAGAAACTTTTAGCAATTGATTTATCAACTTAAGTTAGTTTTTGTTTACATTCAACATTCACAAACAGCAATATACATATTTTACAAGAAATTTTAAAGTCATTATTGGTACCGCCATTATTGGCTCCAGTATCACTCCATTTTACTTTATTTTAATCGATGAAATGATTGTTATGTTCTTGAGTTTAGACATTCGAAAAACATTTATTTTGTGTGTCTGATTTTAGTTTAAACCCATTTAGCAGCATCCTGACATATATATTTTAATTAATTTTATAATTAACATGTATTATTCACATCTCTTAGCTCTATGTTCATACACCATTTTTTTATGTATAATATGTGCAGTTGTATGTGCAAGTTTATGCGTTTAGCATTAATTAAGAAGCAGTAATTTACACTTTTTTTTTGTTGTAGATTATTAATTTTGCGGAATCAAATGAAACTGCGGTACACAAGTTTTTGGATATTGTGATGACGAAGATGCTGAGATGATTTATGAATCTTCATGCTGAAGCGATCGATGATATACATGTGTTTATTCTATATATGTGATTACAACCATAAAATCTCAACGACAGTAAATTTATTATTGATATAATTCAACCATTGTCAACAAATTCCAATCTCTGTCGTACAAAAATAATTATAAATACTCGATGTGACTGCCAATTGTCAATGTTACCTCAATCTGTTATATTATTTTCGTTTTCTTTATTGATTCTGATATTTGTTTCCGGATTTTTTTATTTCACATGGCGAGAGAAATTGAGATTTTGATGGTTACAGGTGATTGTGCAGTCTCGGAAACTTTCATTGCCGAGGTGTGAATTTAATTTCTAATTCCATTTGTGGTATGGTACCTATCTAGCTAGCCTTATTTAGTGGAGATAACTTTTTAGGTTTTCTCCCGGTTTATACGGTGTAATGATATGGAACACGACTTAATTATGGCAATAGTATTCTTATTTCTTCACATTCGTTTTCAGTTTACCTCTTATTTCTTATAAAATTCTGTGACACTATTTAATGAAAATTTCTTTCTTTCAGGTTTCATATATCTAAATGTGATTTCACATTCAATATTGTATTTGTATGTGAAGCAGGAAAGCGGACACATCGACTATAAACCTGTATTAAAAGTTCTTAAACATTTTCAATAACAAAATTATTTTCAAATTTTTTGATATTATCAAAATTCAATAAATAATATTAAAAGTTTTCAAATGAAATTTATAAATTTCAAACATTAATCGCAGTAGCCAATGAATTGTTGTTATCGAATTTCTTAAACTGTTTTGGAAATTTGTAAAACAATTTAGATAATTTTTGAAAATTTGAAAAGATAATTTTTTAAATGTATTAATTTAAAAACTTTCTCATATTTTTCTTAAATTTCTCATAATTATCAAGGACATTGAAATAATTTATATAAAGGACATTTTTGAGAACTTTTAACAAGGGAATGGTATAAACTGGAAAACAACAGGTTTTTGAGCAACAAGGATGTTTGCAAAATAAGATGTTTTTTACTCTTTTTTTTTTAATAAATTCTGAGATAAATTACAATAATCAGTGAGAAGATTGAAATGTAATAAAAAAAATCATAACGTTTGCAGAAAAAACTGATGACTACTGTAATTGATCCCAGAAATGAATGATATTTTTCTGATTGCATTCAAGACATGTGTATGGATTCAAATTTCGCATAGGGTGGATAATATGAATCTATAGTACCTTGTGTTTCGTTTCACAGTTTTATTATTTTCTTATATCTTACTTTCTAAAACGCGTGACCAATAAGTGCACTGTCCTTTATCATTCAGATATGTTTTAATAATCATCTTACAAGGGGCTCAATGCGCTTCTTGAAATTACAATTAATAGATACATTCGCGTACTTTGTACATACGACAGATACTCGCACACTTACAGACACATACATGTACACACTTGCTTTCTATATAATCTTTTTTTTCCGTTGTTCTTTAATTAAGATGAGCTAGACATTATTAAGCAGGCAAGTGAACGTTTGTTTGGCTCTATGACAACAGATGTTCGCATACTTTTACACTTTAGTATTCACTTTGACCTGTTTTTGGAATATGGACATTTTTCAGCATTTTAATAGTTTTTTTTCAGAGTTTCAATTTAAAATTAATTTTAATTAGCGTAATGCAATGAAGTTTAGGTGGTGATCTGATTGTGCGTATGAATATTTATATCTGACTGAAAAAAATAATCTTGTACTGGAATAAATTTGAACACTATAACAAACACAATTTATTTTACCATAATTAATTCAATAAAAAACGGAAGTTATAAATTTTTAAAATTGTAAACTTAAAAATTCATTTTTTTTTATATACAAACAAATATCTGATTAGAGTTGTGTGTAGTATCAACAAATTATGTACAGAAATTTACAATTATTAGAAAAACAATTATCGGAATAAAAGTATATTTTAATCGAAGTAAATATTGTTCAAATAAATCAATGGGTATGTTCTGAGCACATTTTTTTAAATGATCCACAAATATGTCGCGGTATGATATCTGTTTTAACAAAGGGATACGATTTGAGTGAAATGTGCGTGTTTAAACGGGATTTTAAATTTTCCCTGGGGCATTGCAAAGTACTCTGAATTCTTTCGGCATCAGAATTCCGATTATCCTTACAACAACCTCAGGCAGTTGTGACAAATGACGTGTAACATCAATATTTGCATTTCGTTTATTAGTACAAATTTCTTTTTTTTAGGTCACATAGTATATACGGAAAATACTTCTTAACCGTACGCATTTTCCAATAATATCAGCTTTAAATGTTAACAACCAATTTATAATAATTTAAAAACAAAGAACACACACATTTTGTAATTTTTATTATCAACATGAATTGTGGAATGTGTTTTTTTTCGAGTACGCCACCAATTAACATACAGTCGTATCGTTATATGCAGCGCATATACCGAATAATTGTTAATTTTGTTTGTATCTGATTTAACATTTTATCATTTAACTTTACGCTTGGCTTATGAAACACAAATACCCCTTTTTTCAGTGTTATATATTCATTAAATACAATACATACGCGCCATACATCTTTTCGAACATAGTATTGTCAACAATTGTGGATTAAATGATTTACGTTGTACATTACTAGACGTTACGATCGATGATTTCAAGTCCGCTATTTTAAACTCTTGGTTCTGCGATTCGCCGACAAATAGACGCAAGATGATTATTTGTTTGTTTTTAATATTATTATTATTTTTTTACCTACAATGAAGAGCGAATTTCGAACGAATTTCAAGATTGTCTGAGAATTTTGTATAAATATATGACAAATCGATAAAGAGAGCCATTCGCGAGGTGTGTAAAAAATAATCTGACAAATTCTCGTACAATGTTGAAA
Organism: Idris sp. 1 HC-2018; assembly: GCA_022817325.1. Lineage (NCBI taxonomy): Eukaryota > Metazoa > Arthropoda > Insecta > Hymenoptera > Scelionidae > Idris > Idris sp. 1 HC-2018. The sequence continues at coordinate 3,608 of JABFPM010000217.1, forward strand.
CTAAAATTCGCAACACCGATTCACACCGATTTTTTTGGGAGGGGAATAGAAAACGTTAATAAATAGTATCGACAAAGAGGGGTGCGGTTTTTTTATACATTTTTACACAAAAATGGACTAGAAAAAAAGGACTTGTTTGTTTGCATGCTGATTACGATAGACACTCATTATACCGAAACATTTATTTATACTTCTTATCTATAGAAAGTATTGCAAAATATCGATCCGAGCGTTTGCGTCCATTCTAAATCGGTAATCAGTTATCAGAATAGAGCTTTCGTTTGTCTGCAATTTATTTTGCATTATTGCCATGTCTCAATTTATTTCGGACGTTTCAAGAGTCATATAATAAGAGAAATAGAAAGAGGAATGGAAATTTAAGAAGAGAAAAATACTGTTTTCTTTTGGTTGGTTCACTAAGGGATCACTGGAGGGAAGGTTAATTATGTAGTGTTGGGCAAAAATGTGTATCAATGAGAGTAAGTATCACAGAATATACACGAGATATTTTGTCAAGCTTACGAGATATCAATCTAAGCGGAGATTAGAAGGAAAAGTGGCCATGTCACGCTCGACTGCCTAGTTTTTTGTTTTTTGGTTTCTTTTCTCTATTAATTATGATCTTAAATTGTAGGCAGCAGAGAAAATAGACATTTTATATAGAAATGAAAAATGATCTCGGGGACACCACATTATTTCGGATTATTACGTATCAAGCGTCTCTTTAGGGTTTTGACTTATATATAATACTGTTATTCGCTGTTGTCCAATGAATTGCATTGCAAATCAAGCGTAGTTTTAAAAATTATTTTCATCAAACTGAATTTAAGAATCTTATAACATTGCTAATCCAAATTATATATATAACTTTGAAGGTTCTTAATATTATTGTCTTTATGATTTTGTTGAAATAAATTAACTGTAAGTTCAGTGTAATATAATTTTTAATTTCCGGAATTTTAAGTTTATTATTAACTATTGTGATTTGCAATAAAAAATCACCGGACTGCACAGCAGCCACGTACGTTTCGCACGCTCCGTTTGTCCCAATTGAGATGAAATTTGTGCACATCGTAATAAAGTGTGTTAGAAGTTCGCGATGCCTTGGTATGATGAACTGCATCCCAAGGCGTGAACTTGAAAAGTAAATCATCCACAAACAAAGTGCGAAACGCCCGGAGCCATTATTAATGCCTTCTGCCTGGCCGACATCACAGCTATTGCCAGCGTTTTAAACAGCATTTAAACTTTATACGCAGATTTAAATCTAGACGTAACTACGTAGTAGAAACCTCGGGATTTGTGTTTCCCTGTAAAAAACTTGTAATTGAAAACATTTTTGTTGTATCGTGTCAAATTCGAGCATTCAATAAACAATGAATCACTGTCAGTAACGAAGCGACTTTGGTTCATCGATTTTGTGTGTGTTTAATATAGCAAATACCATCATCATGCCGATAAACATTAGTTTACTTTGGTTTATTTTGTTTGGGACTAACGTAGTTGTTAATGATTTTATTATTTTCATCCGCAGACCATTTGCTAACTGGTTTGTCCCCCTTTTCTTTTGTTTCACCGTATAAAAATACAATTTTTGCGAATATATATCGAATTCTAAAAGTACTATAAAAAACCCTTTTGTAAACCAAGAGAATTACATATTCCTAATATTCGCGCAAACAAGTTCGACCAAGTGTAAATCAATGCAATGTTCGCCCAAAAGCCGTCAATTAAAAACTCTTTACAGGGATATTTGTCGGGGGTCGACTTCGTATTTTAAAGTGTTCTTTTATCGTCTCGTTCTTCATCTTGTTTCTGCGCAGATGGTAAAGATAAAATGTACTTTTGTTGTTGTCTGATACTTATTGTTTGTTTGTTTGTTTTTTTAATTTAATAATATAGTCGAAAAATGCGTGCACTGCGTGTCACCGAAACGCGGGGCTTGAAGGGTAAGTCGCACCCCGAGAATATGTATAACGTGGTTTATATATAACATATCGTATCATTCAGCACATAACAGACAGACTCTCCTTATTTGAAGAATATACTTTACATTACAATGCCTATTAATACTATCGACGCGTCGCGTCTTGTTGGTCGTACGCAATGCTACAATAAAAGTGTATTTTTTTTATAGAAAAAACTCTTCGTCAACAATAATTTCACGTATCTACAGATAAACTTGTCCTGGTTTAATCGTTAAGAGCAATTGAGAATTTTCTTTTTTTACAACTTAGCATGTTTTGACGTCGGCTCTTATATTGCGATCTGTCGGCAGCGCTTTGTCATTTCTCGTGTGTTTTTTTTATTTGTTCGTGGTAAAAAATTGACTGCTCCTGTCACACGAAACGCGGAACCGATTGCTAAGCTTCAGAGCTGCGTCCCTCCGGCTCTTTCCAAGCAAAAGGGACAAGTCAGGTTGTTGCATTTGATCTTATTCATTGTCTCTTCAAGGTGGATTCGGCAAGGGGTTCTCCTGTCGAATGTCGCTCTTCAACTTGACGAATTCTTTGGCCACCTCATCGTTGTTTCTCTGGGACAAGATCCTCAGAATTGTCCAGCCGGTTTCGTTCATTTGAATTCGTTTTCCCAGAGAAAGAATGCACACTCCTCGCTCGATGATATCCTTGAGTAGCATCACAGCCACACCTACCAGCCGATTGTCTCGGGCAAAACAGTAGTCTTTCACACATACGTGCAGCTCGAAGAATTCCAGCTGCATTTGATCGCTTCCAATCATACTGAAGGAAAAGTTCCAGTTATTCTTGTTTTGAAAGAAAATATCTTAGCCCAAAGCCTGTTTGTATGATAAGATGTGTACTTACATTTGGAATGTTTCATTGAATTTCGGTGTCAAAGTACTGCTCTTCGATTTCGTTTCGAATTTCCGCTTCTTATCTGCCAAACCCGGTCCGATCACATTTATTTCAACGAATGGTCTAAATGTTCCCAGAGTAAGTGGCCACTTGAGATCGTTCGCACCAATGACTGCAATTTTTCAAATGTACCCATTGTATTTCTTTTGTAATTTATCATTATTATAATTTTATTGTACGTTTTGTTTTTATAACGACACAAAATATAAGAGAATAAAAGTAATACAATACCTTTGACAGTGAGTTTTTGCTCTCCAGTTCCCGGTTGAGTGAACAGATCCACTTGCAGATGGACCTCACCCACAACACCGTCATCCGAGCCGGCAGTATCTGCAAGATACAAACAAAATTTGTTCAGAATATCGGTTCGCTGCCAGGCAGATTTTATTTCCCGGCTTTTCTATAAGCGATGAAATATCTATAATTCAAATTCTACGTTGTTATGTTTGACATATAAAAACTATTTCGATTTTTAAATAACGCTCTAGAGCAAACTACATGCTCTACTTTGAGTGCAGCTGCTTCCTCCTCTGAAATGATTCTGATCATGAAATGTTATGTAAAAAAATGAATTAATTGCAATTAACAGTTTTACAAGAATTATTATAATATATATATAATATATATTAACAATTTTCATAATAATATGTATTAATTTGTGGAAATTTCAATTCAAAATGTAAAACCAGTATTTCAAGTTGGGAAAAAAATTCAAACAAATGTATAAAATAGCCGGGTATAATTCTTTTAAATCTGCATAAATTTTGTGAAAATGGCAGTGCCCAGAAAATCTGATTTATTGCATAAATTAAGTGCACATATTGTGTAGATTTAGAATCTTTTGTTCGTGATATCAGTTTTTAGTACAAAAGTGATATACTTAAATCGTTCGAACATTTGAAACGTAATATAAATTTTGTGGATGAATGAGGCACGTAAATGCGGCAGCGCGAGCACATACGTGTAATAGCATTAGCATCTAGCGTGTCTAGGAGGCTGTGAACCCGCTTACACACAACGATCTATTATAATAATAAAACAATTTATTTTATTTGAATTTCATTATGAAAATGACTATATATGAAAAAGCACAACTATTGCTTCGCCTAAATTAGCAAAAGCATTCTATATATATAGATTGTAAAAATTGTGAACAAACTTTTTCACTCGTTGAAAAGTAATCTATTGTTTTTTTACGTAGCACAATTTTAAAAAACACTTTTTCAGTTTTAAAAATAATGCTACTTGCATGTAATGCTATTTTGTTCTATTTTAATAAGCCTTATATTTTATTAATATGACATTTCTTAAATTAAAATGATCTTCTGTTTCTTTTTTAAGGATAATAAACAGAAAATTGATTCCAGTTGCAGGCCATCATCTTGTGCATAGTGACATTTCTTGTTTGACTTTCTTTTGACGTGAACTGTGATTTTACAAAGAAATGTGTCATTAAGAATAAAATATAAATAATTTGATGCTAATTTCCTACGTAACTGTTCCTTCCTACTTTTGGCTTAGAGATACCTTGTCGGCTCTCGCGACGCAAAGGGGGCTTGGTCTGGCGAAGGGGTTCTTCCAGGCTTTCCATGCCTTCTCCTTCACCCTCGTCGCCCCTTTCGCTGCTCATCGAGCGCTGTCGTTGATTCACAGTTGCTGCGTCGTTCAGCGGCACTATTACATTTAATATGTCATTGCATACAAACCATTTTACGGATACATTTTCGACTTTATTATTTTTATTTTGTCGAGTCTCCGTTAACTCGATGTGTGCCATCGAGTTAAATGAAATTAAAATGAAAATTTAATTGCAATAAACTAATTAGGATCTCACCTTGATTAAGTTGTGAAGTAACGAAGGTCTTAATTAAATTGTCTGTTGGCTGGGTGTACAGGCTAAGAGCGTAACGAAGACTCTGTAATTCCGATGACTTTTCCAAAAAGTTCTTCTTCAGACCGTTACCCCCTGCGTGGAAGTATTGCTTGATCGTGTCGAGGGCCACATCCAAAACCGCACACTGCTTCGGCGATAAATTCTTTTCCACTTCCTTTGATATGTCCTTTAGTATTAGTATTAAATTAATAATTCCAATATTTCAGTAAACATGAAGTTCATCTCTTTTGAATATCTTCAAAGTTTATGCTTTGAAGTTTAATGTCACAAATTCAATATTCAAGAAATATTTTAATGTAATAATATCATTTTAATTCAATTTTCTTATTGGAAATTAATTGGGTCAATGGATGTCACTTTAATAATTCAAAATTATTAATTTTGTAATAAACAACAAAAGTAATTTCATAAATAATAATCTTACATTGGTGTTCAGTTAAATAATTAAAAACTAATTAAATTGTCAATAGACATTTGTAGATGTTACTTGTTGGGATTTCATATTGTTTTCAATTTTATAACTTCATATTTTCCAAAATTTTGCAATGATGGACAGATTTACAACACATAAAACATACATTACATCACTTCAGTATGTTAAAAGTGTAATAACGTTGGAATAAAAAAAGTAATTAAAAAAAAACAAACAAACAAAAACTGAAGCGACAGTTAAATCCCATGAAAAATATGCAACACAAATAGACAGTATCCAAATTGTTGCATTTTTTTGTATTGATAAATAAAATATTATTTAAACAAATACATGCGATTATATTAGTTAAACTTAATCATCATTATATATAATAAAGTGCAATTTTTATGTGTAAGCACATCGACACATTTATAAAATCTATGAAAATTTGAAACATAGCCCAGTTTAAAATAAAGATTCAAAAGCCAATCTTTTATCTTGTTTCTTATGTTACAAAGTCACATAGATTTTATAATTGCTTAAACATTTATAACACATAAAAAATAGTTACTGCATGGATTTAACTAACAATTTTTACCATAACTCCGCTAAGTGCGTTTTTATGGTTCTTAAACAACTTTGACATGTCCTCGATTTTCGCGCTGGCAGCCAAATTCTTCGCATTATCCGTCAAGTTCTTGAGCATCATCTGCAAAGTTGGAGGAACAAACAAAGTTTATAATTAATTAAAAGTTCTTTAAGCATCTCTGAAAAGCGGATTATCGTAACAAGAATACTTACACTCTTATCTGTCATAGGTGGCAGCACCACTGTCTTCTCCAGTATCCTCATCACGATCTTCCAGAGTTCCTTCAGCAGCCTCTTGAGCACAGTTTTCTCGCACGATTGTGCATACAAAGATAAACTTCCGTCAAGCAGATCCATAAGCGGTCTCAAAACCTCATCGGCCTCAACTCCGACCTGCACTTTTGGCGCCTGCTGTGTCCCAGACACTTGACCACCCCCTTTTATTCCCAACAACAAGTCGCCAAGCTGTCGCACGGACACCGTTATTCTCGGCTCAAGACTCTTCGCGAAGAGCACTGCCAAATCGTCCAGAGCTCCGTTCAACTGTTGTTGCAATTCATTCAAAATGTTGGCTGCGTCCTCTTCCAGCTTTTCCCCGCCCATCGACTCAAACATCTTTTCAAGTTGGACTCGCAATTGCTGGATATTATTCATCAAGATGCAAGCCTGAACAAAAGTGAAAAAAATATTAATTCAGAGTAACTTTTGATAGTATAAATATTTGTATATTTATGCTTACAATTCGTTCGTCCTTCATATAACTGGGGAATTCCTTTTTCACAATATCCGCATAGGCAACGAGAACTTTGACGATAGTTTTGGCAAAGCGTTTCATGTATCTCTTCCAAATTTCTGGATCTGGACATTCTAGCTTCGAAACTACATCGAAACATTGTGTCAGCTGGGTGAAGACATCAACAACGGATACGCTGAAAAGAGCATGTTCGCTGCTCTTTTGGAACTGTAACAAAGAGATTCGTTCATGCGTGAAATTTTCCTTTCAGTTCAATTTTCATTTGAATCTTCTGGAACGTGATGTTTTTATTATCTTTTACCTACGATTATCGAGAATGGCATTGTTTTAATTATTATCTTTTTTACGAGTAAATCAATGCCTCCAATGAGAATTTTGTAAGTAACAAAAAATAGATGAAAAACTAGGCTTGATCAGATTAAGCACAAAAACTATGTTCTAATTACGAGTAAAAACATAGTATTCTCAGGTAATCAATGTAAACTACGTAAATTTAGATTGTGGGTAAAATCTATCTATGTTCAGATTATGGATGTGAACAATGTAACTCGACCCTAAAATGAAATTTGTATTCGTTGCAGGCATCGATGAATAATTTACACAAAAACATCGTGTAATTACCGTGGACAGTGATTAAAACCAACATTATTAATTAAATTTCTTACCCCGTCTTTTTTGTCTCTGCTGAAGGCACCGTGCAAGTATTCTAAAGAAACATCGTCATTTTCGTTGAGCCACTGCATAACAAACGGTTCGAACCATGCCGGATATTCAGGCACCGTGTCCTTGTAAGGCGGTACGTCCTGGACGTACTTAGTATACAGCCACTTGACCTTGAAGTGCAAATTCATGTAAGCCGAGGACTTGCAGAGTCTGACCTGTTCGTGTTCGTCTAGAGCCTCCTTCATGTCCAAAGCAAACAGCGACCAGACCGTGGCAGCGGAGAGCTGTCCGATGTTGAGCTCCTGTGGAAACTGATTCAGCACCGGTGCATAACTGTTTTTGTCTTCCTCTATCACCGACACTATCAGGGCAATGAGCTTGTGCCAAAAATCGAGCGACTCGACGCTCGGACCGCGTTCTTCCGGGTCCTTCTTGGCCTCGTTCGGGTCCACTTGAAATTCCCGGTTGTAGAGTTCGTAGCAGTTTTGAAAGAGGAACTGATAGGTCGAATTCAGACAGGCCTTCACGCAGTCTTTGACAACAATACTGGCACGCGGAGGACTCGACAACTCTTGCACCTTCATCCGGAAGAATGTGATGCTTGTTAACAGGTCGACCGTGCTTTTCAGGTCCATTAACTTTTCTTGACTCGAGGCAGGGAAATTGTTGCGGTACATGGAGAGATCGATTCGCAGGGAATTGTGCAGCTGGTCAAGCAGCTTCACGAATTTTTCTTTCTGTAAAATTAATACAATTGTAAATCACTTAATTTTTATTTTTGAATCTCTTAATCCTGACTTTGCTTCTTAACCGGCAAGAAACTTTTAAAGTTTTGGTTGAGATCACGTGCTTAACTTGGCTACTTAATATTCGTTTCATGGTGCCAAGCTTATCTACCTTAGGATCAAATGAAGCTGAGATTTGATCAAAACTAGAACAATAGAATTTGATTGTTCGATAATTGTATGTTTCTGTGTCCCCATTCGCAATCAAATTTGTTGATTCAGTTGTTCCAGATTTGAATAATATTTTGATTAATGAATTTAGCTGTCTTATAAATTGGAAGTTACAATTTGAAATTAATGCTTGGAACATATAGATAAAAACTATAAATTTTAAACAAAAAGAGATAAATCTGATGGTTTTAGGAAAGCTAAAACTTTTTGATTAGATAAATATCTAGATTGTATTAATGTAAAGCTGAATGAAAAGGAAGACAAAATGGCATGTCAGGATGTTCAGTTGGAGGTTTTGTGTAGCGATCCCGAATCTTCCGGGATTCGAATAACAGATGGACCCTGCGCTCAGGAAATTGACGGAGAAATTCTCGGTTGCTGCGCCACCTCTGTCTCTGTCTTTCTATCATTGTAACCCAATGGCTGTTTGACTCACCCCAAAGTTACTGGCAGCAAATCTATCACTGGCCGAGACGGCCGAGCTGGCTGTCGTGTGAGCGTAGTAGGCATTAATGTTCGCCAGGAGAGTTGACATCACAGCCGGAACGCCTGGACAAAGGTATTTTGTCGACAGACAATGAAAGTGCCTGAAACATTTAATTTCCGCTTTTTAATGATTTGCCAATCAAATTGAAATTACGTGACATTTTCCAATTAAATACAATTACTTCCTTAAAAGTAATGAGGTTTTTTTCCCAATTTTTTAATTTTGTATGAAATGAATTTTATTACGGAGCTTATATTTCTATTTATTATGCCACCGTGTTAAAACTGACACATTTTGATTAAGAAAAGTGAAGACTGATCTCAATTTTTTTCAATTCTTAATGCAATAAATGTAAGCATTGTCCAATCCTAGTATTAACCTACATTTTTTTAAGATTATTTTTATTGTTATGGAAATTTTACTGGACCTCAAGAACAAGCTTCTTATCTGAATTTCTGTCATTTTTCTTTGAATAAAAAGTATGCATTAAATATTTTTGCAAATATATCTTATAATTTACAGTTTTCCATTTTTCAATTTTTTAAATAAATGTAGTCTTCGTTGTACATTTAGTTATAATACATTTTTTTAAAATTATTTTCAGCAGAAAAGATTGTTTAAAATTAAAAAAAAAAACACAAATTCATATTTGCATATTCTACAAAGATTTCCTTGTATTTTTTAAAAAAACTGGTTTATTAAAAACATAAAGTTGACAATTTTCACAATTTTGTATTTTCAGATTATAACACATGAAATTTCTTTTTTCTTTCTTTAAGAAAAACATTTCGTGTCATCTTAATTCAAATTTTTCTCTCTCAAAGTCACATAAATTTGTTTTTTTACTATGCTCTGAACTTTTTTATTTGACAATTTTGTTTTATTTATTCATATATAATGACTTAATCTTATTTTGACAAACATTATGTCTTCGTATTTTAATATAGCAAAAATTGTGATTAGTTCTACCAATGTGTTCAAAGATAAAATTTAAAACAACTTATTATGTGAATTTATTTTGATTACAAATATTAAACTTGACAAAGAAATTACATTTTTCTACCAATAATAAGATCTTAAAAATCAAATGATGGAAGAACAAAATCTTTTAATATTACTTTAAAATACAATTACAAAGTACGAACAAACTCACTTAGTTTGAAATTGAATATTGTTATTAATAGAAAATTTGATGTCATTTTTTTCTTACAAATTTTATTGGCAAATTATTTTCTTCTTCAAATAAATTTCCTAAAATACATACAAAAATTATTTTTCATATTACGTATATCTAATGTTTTTTTTTAAGAGGACAGTGTAACAAAAGTGCTATTTTCGACATTAGTTAACTGATTTTTGCGAGACTTTTTTTATTTGAATGCATTCAAATGTTACTTTAAGGATTTGCATTGAAAATTGACAATAAATAAATAATTGCATGGAAAAGAGTCATATTCCAAATGTTCTTTGTACGACAATTTTCATCTGATTTAATATTTCTTTTTTTTTAAATGTAGATAATTTAGTGGACAACAATTTGTATTAACAGAATTTTAATAAACAAAATAATAAAACAGTTATCACTATTCAAGTGAAAAACATCTAAAAAACAAGCTAAAATCGGGTACTTTTTGCAGTTTATTGTTAATACATTTTGAACAAATTACTTTAAGCAAAATCCGCTAATACAATTTATAGACAGTTATATTATCTATAATTTAAAAAAAAAGTATATTTGATAAAAATTGATGTGCAGGGAACATTTCAAAGTTAGATAAATGGAAAAAAATATTTTTCGAGAAAAATCGATTTGAAGTTCAATTTTGTTATTGCTTGTTATTGCACTACCACACAAAATTGTAAATTTCACTATTTTTAAATGAGGTTCTAAAAAATAATGTTCACCACACAAAAGTAGATACTTTAAAGTGCTAAAAAATGCTCTAAATTTTTTTCAATTTTTCGTGATTTTTCATCGTTTTTTGCTACATTGTCTTCTTAAAAATATTAAAATGCCAACTTTCTTTTTGAATGATGAAAATACTCACGTCATAGCTTGATAAATGCTCTCAATTCCATATCGCATAGCAAACTCGTCGACGAGCTCCTCCCCGGGTGGATCGAAATAAACTTTCCAAGCGTCGTCGCCTTTTGCCTGGGGCAAAGTGACCATGCCATTGTTGTTTTCGCATAGGCTATGGAAAAGGTTTTCGTGAAGGCACGTGTACTGCACGTGGTAAGGCGCGACTTTTTCTTCTCCCTTGATCTCAACGCTGATGTGCAGTCGTATCGCTCCGGAGACCGCACTCTTGTCTGTTCGCTTTTCCAAATTGTACCAGACGTCCATCTCACCGCTGAGGGTCCGCACCTCGATGATGGTCTGGCCCAAAAAGTCATCGCTCTCTCTCGTCAACTTCTGGCGTAACTTCGATTTCAGGTCGTTGTCCTCGTCCCAAACTCGCACCTTTATCCGGTCGGAAGAATTGTGACATTCGCTGCAAATGCGATGTTTATTCGGTTCAGTGGTTCGAATGTGAGAATGGTCAGACATAAACTTGAAACTATCTTAATGTATTTTCTTAAGATTAACTTTACGGGTTATTCATAATTTTTTAAATAATAAAAGTAGAACTTCAATTCAGAGATTTTAAACTAAGAACAGTCAGACGTGAACTTGATTTTTGTTTTATTAAATTGTTTATACATTTTTTGTAAATTCAAGTTTTAATGGAAATTTAATTCAGTGTTGTAGCAGTAAGTGTAGTCCGACGTGATTTCATTTTTTTAAAGTTATTTAATAATTTTTTTTTAAATTTAAGTGATTTAAGAGTAAGGATAGTCAGACACATTAAATTTTATTCTTAAAATGTTTTTTTATTATGTTCGATTGTATTTTAAATATGTTTTTAATTACTTACAAATAAAACTTTTCGTTCCACACAGGATTCAGTTCTTGAGGCATGGTCTTTGTGCGTTTTTTTACCTTTCCCACCTGAACGGTAACATAAGGATCCGACGTTCCGCTTTTGTCCTTGGCTATCAAGCCTTGAGCGCAGATAACTAAAGAACAGATATTTATCAGTAAATGTTTAATTGTTTAATTAATTGCCTGACTCTTTTTACATTACATTTTCTTATCACCACTTTTTCTTTTTAATTTTTACTTTGCTAATTGGCTTTTCTTATCTCTCAGTTTCGTAATTAAGAATTTTTTCTATTGATGAATCTGAGAGTTATTATAAAATGGCATGATTAAGAAGAACTTTTCAGAATAAAAGAGAGCAGAAAAACAAATATTAAGTCGAGTCAACACAGTTCACAATTTTATAATATTTGTAAGTGTAATCAAATGCCATCTTTTTTATTTAAGTTTTTTTTTAATAATTTTATTTTTTTACATTTTATTACTTTATTTTAATGTCTACTTTAGTTGCTTAATTGCTTTTAATTATTACTTTCGTTATAATTTAAAGGATTTTTGTTAATTTTAAATAAATTTTTGCTACATTTTATTTTTCGAGTTATTGAATCAAAGAGAGGAAAAAAGCATTTTTCCATTCATCTAAACTGTTTCTGACGCGTACTTTAGTTTTTTACGATCTATTTTAGTTTGATACGAATTAAATGCACCAACAACTTCAACTCTCGAATTATCGTGACAATTTTTTTGCTCGTTGCGATCGAACAGTACGTCAACTTTAACTCTTCTGGGCATCATTGGTTTGAATTGTTGAACCGAGTGACCCGCGCCGTAGCCTGATTTTGTCCAAGTTACGAGCTTTCAAAACTATCGTACTTTCATATTGCGACAATAAAACTTTACTGTCTGTTACTTTTGCGAAGCTTTACATTAAATAATTATTTTACTTAAAAAAGAAAAGAAGAAAATTAAAAAAAATGTGTAGTTAATTTTTTATTTTAAAACTATTCTTGAAATGTATAAAAAATTATAAAATGTTTGTAGTACAAGACTTTAAATGTGTACTTTCATAATTCAAGCATCTGCATTAGTTTTTATTTCGCAAAATTTTCTTTTGAAAGCATTACAGCAAAGTTTATGGTTTAATAAAAGATACGACAGTTTTGCTGCTTTTATTTTCAGCATATATAAAGATTAAAACTTCAATTACTCAATAAATTGTAATATGAGAATTTTTTTCTGATTTTCAAAAGTTATTATAAATAAATTTAGATTTGTTTAATGTTGAAAAAGTATTTTTTTTAATAAAAAGAAGACAAGTAAAATTGTCGTAATTTCTTTTACAACATCAAAGCACAATATTTGTAACGACACAGAAATTGAACCGAGCATGCATGTCTAGATATGTCATTCATTGATTACATTTACACTTTACACAAATAACCGCGAGACAGCCTTTCGAAAGCGTGCATAAGCTTAGCGTGCTTGTGTTTGTTTTATGTATTATGTCTCAGCGAAATTTTACCAATTATTGTCTGACGTGTATGAATGTGCTGAATCGACGTTAGTTTAATCGAAAATCGATCACACTTGCTGACTGAACTTCCAACAGGAATATTACAGAGTTGTAATTTGTAGTCGAAGTTTAAACATTTTATGCAAGATTTAATTAATTGCACAATTGATTAATTAATCAACTGACGAAAAACACTGTTTCCTCGGTGTAAAGTGTATGTTAAGCATAATGTGTTGGTTTTGATTGACTTGTATGTGACATTTCTGCTTCAACAAATAATCATTTAAATATATGTGGTGGTGCTTTTTTGATCGTGCTATTCAAATAACCAACGATTAGACACAATTTTACATGCTCATGCTACCCTTATTTTTTCATTTATCTCTGTCTGTTGTTCCACTGTTTCCGGCCTCGAATTGATCATCCAACTTTGTTGAAAATCATATTTATAAACTTTTGAGACAATAGGTGAAATGATGGTGTCATGATTATTGATGTATCATCATAATAATGTATTATGTTTAGTTTTAACATTTCTTTTTTTGTGAAACTAAAACTTGGTTTGTATATTCTGTTTTTCTTTAATATGACGTACAAAATAAATGATATGTAAATTTTTCTTTTTGTAAGTTCTTGAATATAGTGGTTTTTTTAAACCAATGTGTGTATAAATTATGTTATGTAAATTATTTTAAAGTAACGAAGACTTTTTTAATTTAGGAAATGACGAGAATTTGTGACTTGTTAATTTTCAAGTTAATATTGTGAGTTTGCAAGATTATTGGGATACGCACAAATGTTTTCAGATACGTTTATAAAGTCGGCAGACTGACTTTTCACTTGGCTTGGACTGTGCTATTTTAATTTGAACTCGGCGAATCAAGCGATTTGATTACTGGAGCGGAAACGGATATACCGCTATACTAACTGTCATCCTCAACAACCTTTTCTTCTACTGACAATTAAATTTTGCTCGTTTCCAAAATCATATATTTAGATCGATGCACTTTTCCGATGGAATACAATTCAATTATATTTTTTTATTAAAATTTTTTGTTTTACATTTTTTGCTTTGTTTTTATATAAATGCATCTTTCAGGGTGTATTTTAATAAAGAATATTTATTTCAAGGTAAACACAGAAGACAAAAATTAATCGAAAATAATTAACATTAGTACATTTTGATCATTTATTAAGTTTTGAATTTTCAGATTAATTTTAAGCAATAGACTTTAATGAAGTGCATTTCAGTGGAAACTTCATTAAATAGTATTGAAACAAACTTGATTCCATTTGCATACCCGGAAACTGAAAGAGGCAATATTTTCAATTTTGATATGTCAACTCTGTCAGCTTGATTTTTTTTTCGTTGCATTGCTATTTAATAACTTTTTTTATACTGACCATAATTTTTAACTCTTAAATTAAATATGACAGTAAGATAAAATTAAAATTACAATTTTATTTTCGCGGATTCAAGTGACTCGTTAGTACTAAACTAATATCACTCGTTAATATCAGCGCAGAAAAGTTTTTCATACAATTTTTTTTCAAACTTTAATTTGAATGTCTAAATCGAAAGTTAAGAACATTCCATTTTAGAGTATAAAGTGTTGAAAAATATTTTTTTAACTTTAGAGCAGTAGTTTAGTTAGATTTTTTTAAGTACATGCGGAATGAACATAAAAAAAGATTTTCTTTTTTTAAACATGAACGAAATGGTGTAAAATTTGCTTTGTGTTTAAGATCATTATCTCAGTGGAATACGAAAACACTGCTTGTTGATCATACAAGCAGAAAACAATAAAATTTTGTCAAAGGATCTTTAGAAAATTAAACAACATCTCAATTGCGATTAATTTTTGTCGGTTTTATTAGCCAAAACAAGTGACATTGTTGTAAGACCGAAGAATGCGAATCTCTGTGCGCGGCAAAGTCGAGTTGTGGGTGGCTCTGTACTTGCTTGTTCGTTGAACTATCGATCCAAGCCGAGTTCAAATAGGAAGCGTTGAAACGGGTCAAGCGATTAGCGAGCGGTGTAACTTTGCAATCACGTTTTTGAATATCGCCATGATACACAAAATAACATAATTTTTTCTGTTAAAAAATTAATTTTTATAAAAACAAGAAAATATTTTATATACACCCAAGCTCAGCAGTTTGCATATTAAAAAAATCTTTGCTATTGTGTAAAACTGGGTCAAATTTTCATTAATTCTTGTAATGTTGAATACAGTTACATTTTTGTTTGATATATTTTCTAGCGATTGAAATATTTTCTAGCAAGTAATAGAATTTCCAGCAACTACTATGTTTTCTAGCGAAATTCTTTTTTTGCTAGAATTTGTAAAAATTTCCAATTTATAATATTACATAATCTATTTTTAATGTTTTCTAACAACTGCTAAATTATTTAGCGATTATTGGACATTTTTAGCAGAAAATATTTGATATATTTTTAGCAAATTTTGTTTTTATTTACAAAATTTTTTTGCAAATTTTTTTGCAAATTTTTTTAATCTCAATAGTTTGTTTTTTAAAATTAAATGTTTTTGGTACTAATATTGTAACTAATAAGAGCCTAGTTTGCGCTTTACATTGTATAGTTCAGTGCACACACCCTTTGATCGTGAATAATTTACAAGAAATTAAACTTTTATGCAGTCAAGTTATGATATTGTATATTGTAGTTCAATGTGAGTCGACATTGCAATATCGGCGTTCCCGTCACACTCAATCAATTTGTCTTAAACATTATAATAATTTGATTGCACATAAATATATGCGGCCTATATTGTGATAATGACATCAATTTTCCAACGAGAAGAATTTAATCATGATTATATATATATGTGTGTGTCGTATAATCTTCCGATACCATTAGCCAAAGATATTATGTTTCAGTTTTATGTATACACCATAAAAATTTTGTCGTCAATGCGGATAGAAGCACAATGATTGGAAAGTATATACAACGTGGAAGAAAAACTAAAACGGCATTATAAGAGTAGTGGAATTAAAGTAACTAATAGTTTCGAATAGCAAATATATAGAACGTTATTGAAGAAAATTTGCAGCTCTTGATAATTTTTTTTAAATATAAACAGACAATTTTTAGGCAGTGCGATCATAAAATAGCTTTTTTTGTAAGTGGTGTGAAATTTAAGCTCATAGTGATTAGTGCATAATAATTCTTCAGTTAATAATATTAATTTATTTATAAAAAATTAATGTTAAACAAAAAAAAATAACCAAACAAATGTTAATTAAAAAAATAGCAATTTTATAAATAGTTAACCAATATCTTTATTGAACTAAAAAATACTGATTAAAATTGTTATAAAAACTTGAAGAATTATTTTAATCATTTGTTTAAAGATAAAGAGAGATTTAAAAAAGTACACGTAATTGCGTGAAAATTGTCTGGTTATATTATCTGGTTCAATTAATAAAGTTGATCATCTTCTTGGTACAGAATCAATTAATTATATAAATTTTAAATTATATTTCAAGATTATTTTAATTTTCGAATTAAAACTCGCGACAGTAAATTACGCATTTTCTGTGTTGATTTGCATATTAAACAACACTTTTCGTAATTTAAAAGTTGCATTAAGGTAGGACCTGACTCAAATTCTAAATGTCTGAATTCGCTGAAATTTAACGTAATTGTTTATAAAGTAATTTTGCATTATGTTTCAAAATTTGGAATTGCTAAACTAGTTAGAAGCCGAAATATTTGACCTTAGTTTGGTAAAAATGTTATATATAGATATACAAGCAATGTATTTTTTCCAACATTTAAAATTAAATATCTCAAGTTCTAGATAGTCGAAGTTATTCAAATTTTGGCAAATGAAAAAGTTATTATAGAAAACATAAAGTTAAAATATAAACAAATTCTGACATTTATAACAAGGATTTCTTTTTACAAGTATTTTACTGACAATATAATTTTTAAACTGTTTTTGAGTTGTTTTTGATAGTATATTCAAGAATCAGTTTTTAAAAAATAAAAGAAAACATTATTTAAGCAATTAAAAATTGATATTTTGAGATTGGAGTTCGGTCCTACCTTAACTGCGAAAAAAGGATCCCCGTAAATTGTAGATCCTTTTTTCGCTTGATTCAAGTTAGAGTAGAGAATCACTAGACATAAAAGTACCAACATTCATTATTACGGTTGGTCATATTTTAACCGAATTTATTTCCAAAAAATTCAGATATTTTCTATTATTATAGTTATTATAGAAATGTGATTCGTGATTATGGCAGTGTTGTTATGAGAGTTTAATGGTGAGATATGTTGAGAATTTATAATGTTATAGTATTATTATATTTCGATCACCTGTAATTGCAATTTTGCAGGACCACTTGCTGGTACCCTCGAGGACGATCTGTTCGGCTTGTTCGAGACTGTCAATGTGTGTATCCGG
The DNA here is from genome assembly GCA_022817325.1 of Idris sp. 1 HC-2018. NCBI lineage: Eukaryota > Metazoa > Arthropoda > Insecta > Hymenoptera > Scelionidae > Idris > Idris sp. 1 HC-2018. The sequence goes on from JABFPM010000217.1 coordinate 21,110, forward strand.
GTCGACTGAAAACGTCGTGCTGAAAAGAAGACAATGGTCACGTCATAGCAGCGTTTTCCAAGAGGAACTCATTATAATCCAAGAGAGCGAGAGAGAGAGAGAGAGAGAGAGAGAGAGAGAGAGAGAGAGAGAGACAGACAGACAAAGAGAAAAATGCCGACGTTTCACGAACAGCGAATCTTCAACCCCATCGTCGTTATTGCAATTGTGTGTCATTTCATTTGCAGAGTAAAACACTATAATTTTTGGAAACAATTTTGTTGGAAGAGAAGTAGAAATTAAAATCTGGGTGAAGATTGAAGTCTGGTAGTTCTATGATTTAGGGCTTGACTTATGTGCGGCAAACCAGTAAATGATGATGAAATTAACATGATTATCTTCTGACCAAGAAATGTCGACCTAGAATAAGAAAACTTGTTGCTTAAAGTTTGTGGCCCACCGCCAAGCCTCATTCTTGTGTCCGATTGAATAATCGTTTTGGAAACAAGAGAAAGGTGATTTACCGGTAACACCTGTCACGAACTGCGCCTTTAACTCAACTTGAAACAAACATTCAAATTTAGGTATAATCAATCATAGCCTTTTGCAGTTTAACCATGTATAACATATCCGTTGTACAATGAAAACTCTATTTCATATATTTTTAGTCTTTTACATTTGTAAGAATTAAACATGAACTAGAAAATTTAAATATATATCATCATACTTCGTTGATATTTAAAATGGAAATACATAAACTTTTAGAATAGAATTGAAATGTATACAGAATTTATATAGAATTTTTCATTCTGCAAGGGATTTTTGATTATTAGGTTTTTTAGTCGTGTTGAACACTTTTAACTCAACTTTTGTCCAGGTTTTAGTTGAACTGAAATCGTTCTAAAGGGTCATAAAATTCGATTGTTTACAGGCAGTTGATAGAAGAACCTAAGGCGATTTGCTGAGGCTTTCATGGACAGTGGTCATTTGCCTTTGACAATGAATATACCCCACAGGATTTGGCCGCAACAAGATTATCGCCTAACCTTAACGGCTTTTGATTAAATTTCTGAATTGAGCTCAGTCGAATGTTGTTTAAACCAACTGTGGCCCAACGATATCCAATATATGGCGTGCTTAAGGATTTAGTGTTTGAAATACGTGTACCACTGAAATATGCAGTGTCTTTGTGCAGTTTCAATAATTCTCATTGTTTTATTTGTTTCCAGCTTCAGCAAACACTCACTTTAAGATTGACTTTTGTTATTAACTCTCTGAATTGTGTGTGTTTAAAGTAACTTTTTTTTCGAAAAAAAAAAAAAAAATGAAATGATAAATGTTTATACTTTCTATATTATACGACGAGGATTTGTCAAAAAAACATGAAATATTTAGAAAATAATAATACTGCAGCGTAAATATCTTCAGCGAAGGAAATCAATTTTTGAAAATGAAACCAACATTACGATGTATTAAAAGACGATTTTTCTCGTTATCTAGCAAAAGTATCTGAAAAATTAAACATTCAATTGTGAATTTTTTCTTTCCATCAAATATAATACATCTTGCATTTTATTTTAAAAAAATATATGTTTTGTTTGCAGATAAAAGACAGAGTTTTTTTTTTCTTTTCTTCTTTGAAATTGTCTACCTGGTGAGTCATAACAATCACACATTAATACAAAAGAAAAGACAAAAAAAGGTTTGAAACAAACAAAGAAATTGGCTCAAAAAATCGTGGCAACACTCATGACATGGGTTAATAATTGAAAAACACGTAAACATTATCAATGAAATGGGATAAGTGTTCTGATAAAAGACACAGCAGTTCAACTATTGAGATATAGTTGTTGTAGTTTTATTTTTTTTTTTCATATCTTGATGCATATATAAATTGGTTTGATTTAACTGTATTTATATATACATATGTTGCGTGGTAAGTGTACATCAGCAGCAGCCGCCGAGCGGTTCGTCGTTGAAAATTGAAGCTCATATTTAAACGCACAAGTTTACGACAGGTAATATGTATATATCATTGCAACGTTTTCAGGACCAAGAGCACAGCGAAGCCACAAACCTGTAATAGCGATCTTCGCGGACCATTTGCTGGTGCCATCCAGCACGGACTGTTTCACCGACGTCATGTGTCCATTGTGCGCCTTTTCGTCGATACTGAAGACCGACCTAAACTCCGACGGGATTTACATGAAGTGCCAATTTTGACAGCTCGTTTTACACATAATACAATCGGGGTTCACCGTATAATAAATATTTGACAAATTTTCCGTCATTTTTTGTATTAATTTCTTAACATGTTTTTGAAAATCAAATGAAGTGATACAAATTTTATTTTGTCAGTCAGAAATATATTTTGGCTGGCAAATTTAACTTTGTTTTACTTATCTTAAATTTTAAATGACATAACATTAATTTTGTTAAACATAAATATATTTTGACTGACAAATTTAACTTCGCATCACTTATTTTAAATATTTAAAGTAGTATAACATCATATTCGTCAGCCAGAAATATTATTTTAGGAGAGATTATTAAAGTTAAATTTGTTTACTAAAAAAAGTAGTTTTATTTTTGTATACAAAACTCAATAAATTAATTTTGAATAATTATATTTATTTAAGTACTTTTTAACAGAAATGTTAACTGTAAATTCTAATTGCATTTTATTGTTTAATTTTTTTTTAAATTTTGTATCAGCATTTAGATTTTCCACATCGACAGTATTGCCACAAAAGTTTACCTCAGTGAAATGCAAATTGCAGTGATCGTCTGCTATTCATCAAACTGTATATCAACGAGTCAAATCGTCCATACTGGACAGTTGATTTAAACTTTTTTTGTGAGAATATAGTTCCTTCTGCTTAATGGTTCTTTAGTTTGAACCTTTGTGGAGAATATATCAAATACTCAAAATACTGTGAATGAGTATCCCGATTTTATTTTTAACGCTGGTCGTTTAACTTTTTTTTTCTTTTTTTTTTCTTCCAATAAATCTTCTGTTAGAAAAATATCGTTTGACGAGCCTGCCATTTGTAAAATCATGTGGATTCACTTCAACATTTTCTTACTGTGTCATTTTGTTTTATGACTTTGTCGTTTTTTTTATTGAACATTCACGAATTGTCAGTTTTAGAAGAAAAAGAAATTCCGTAAAATGAAAATCAATCATTTTGTTTGAAATTCAAAAATATATGATAAAACAATTTTCTTTTGAAATTGGTAGTTTAAATTTAAATTTTAATTTGATTTGAACCAATTGGTAATTGTTTCAAGAAGGCAATTTAAATTAAAAATTCTTTTCATTTGATCCATAAAAATGACTGAACTCGAGACTGCGAGATTCGATTTTTAATTCATTTTTCTTAATACGATTGTCATAATGTGATTTAAAAAGATAATTTGATAGTGGTAAAGATGTAGTTAAAGTGGACAAATTGATAAAGCTTGACCTGGTTTTTGCATCTACTTTTATGCTGGAGATAGTTTAATTTTTAATTAAGAGGTCATTGAAAAAAATTGTAATAATTATAATTATATTTAATTTTTTTTATTTGTTCATGAAAAACTATTTTTATTCAATTTCTAAAAGTGGTACTTAGTTAAAAAAAATTTGTCTTACAAAACGATAATTAATGAATCCAAAAATTATATTTTATATTTATAAACTTAAACTCAGTACAAACTTTTCTCTTAGTTAAAATAATTAAGAGTTTCAAAAAAAAAAAAAAAAAAAATATTCATTTAGACCAAACAAAATTATTTTTTATTTTAGTTATTTTTATAACAACCCACATTGTTTATTGTGACTTTAAAGTATTTCTGATTTCAACTGAAATTGCTTATATACAATTTTGTTATATTATTTAGTTCTTTAACTCCAAATAAATTATCTACTTTTTATTATAAATGATGAATAAATCAGAAATATAAACAATTATATATATTTGAAATGTTAAAATTTTAATGGACTGAATAATGAAAAAGTGTCTGAGATTTTGAGTGCGACAATAAAAAATGCACAAGAATTAGGTCATACTTTTTGAATAACGTTCCTATTGTTAAGATAGAAAAATAACAATTTTTAAATTTATTTTTATACGCTAAAAATATAAATAAAATGCTAAATATTTTTCTGCTAAAAAAAGTTGTGCTTGTTACAAAGTTTGAATAATGATAAGTCTTAAAAACTCAAATGTACTTGAACAATATTTTTCAAGTTTAAAAAACATTTCTTTATGTACAAATTTACGAAATTTTTATTTACCGATAAAGTTTTTTTATTATTATTATTTCCACTCTTTTGTACACTACAAGAACATTAATGGAATAATAAATAAATTTTTAACGAGACGTTTTTTATCAATGGTTACAATCTTTTTTCCCTAAACTCGTAATTAATGTACACTCTCGTTCATTAATGCGACAAATATTGATGTTCATAATGATTATTTATGACGTAATTATATACTGGTGGCCGATCGTTGAATTGCTGGATTTAACAATTTATTATGCTAGTTTAACGCCACTATCGGAAAATGAGTTGACAATATGAGTTTTTAAATGTGATTTATTCCAAACAATTCCTAATATTCAATTAATATGCAAAACTTTTTTTCATCCAGAAACACGTGTTATTTTTATTTAAACCACAACATTTTTATTCTTTATTTTTAATTAGTTTAAGCTTATGAAACACAACATTTTTCTATCTTAAATAAAAATTAAGTTATCTCAAATAAAAATTATGTTATCTTAAATTCAAAAAAAAAAAAATTAATCGTTTTTGTTCAAAAGAATCCACCTGATTTATGACTCGGCATTATTAGTTTTAGCTCCTCTTTTTGACGCAGTACATAGACTATAAGCTCAAGAAAAAAGATAAAGAATAAGTAAAAATGTTTGATAAAACATTAAGACTTACCGGATAAGCTCAAATATTTCCGGTTTTTCTCGTTCTCGTTGCTTCATTCTCTCCTTCATGGCAGTAATAATGCTGTTCGCTTTATCCTCAGCACCATGTTTGGAACTTTTTTCTGCCGCTCCTGAAACGCAAATTCAATAATTAATAATTAATTTGCCTCTGATAAAATTAAACTTTTAATAATGTTGAAGTTAATTTTTAAATTAAATCTAACATCTTGTTCTAATTAATTTTCAGTTTGAAGACAAATTTAATTTTTATTTAATTCCATATTGTAGTTTTTATTATTTCTATGTTTTATTAAAAATTTAAAAATAAGATGTTTATAATCTATTTAAAAATTAATTTGTGATATTAACTCACTGTTATGTTGAATAAATTGTTATTTATAAAATTATTAAATTATTTCAAATAGTTTTTCTTTTATATATCATTTAACGCTAGAAGGATGGAGGTGACAAATTTGTCGCTTTTATTTAAATTATAGTAAAATAATACTTATTTTCATTTATTGGTTAAAACGTGATTGCAGATAATAAATTGTGACATTATAAATGATTTTTAATGACATTTCATTTTCTGTATGGTTTAAAAATAAAATTATAGGTTAACAATCTGTGGACTATCAAAACCAAATAAGTCAATACTTTATGTTTTATTGAAATTACAGTCTACATGCTTATTTTTCGAAATTTCAAACAGAAATGATTTAATTGTTAGCTAGTTTTTTTTAATATTTTCTTACAATAACACAAATCAGTATTAATTTTTGAACTTAATTACTACATGATTGTTTAAACTTTTTATAATTAAAGTTACATTTGTGAAAGTAAGTCAGTTGTGCAGATTTTAATGTAAAAAGTTTATTAATTAAAACTATGTTTTAGGTGAAAAATTAATTTAAATATTAAAAAGATAAATAATCAACATTTGTTAAATATTATTAAGACATTAGAAGACTTAATTGTTTCCTAACAGATGAATTTTCAAATGTTTTTAGACAAGAAAAAAGTTTTTATAATTTTTTTCTGGTGCATAAATGAAGTCTATTGGAAAATATCCAGTATTTAAAAGCATTACAAATATATTTTGATGTGAATTATTTTTATGTAAATGCACATTACAGGTTGTTGAATTAAGCGGCTGTGTCTTTTAAAATACCATCTTGAGTGCTTTTGCGTTGTACGAAAAACTTTGCCATGAACCTTTTTCTCATTACTTTTTCCCGTCGGGAGTGAAGCCAGTATTTTCAACTCGTCCTATGTTAAGCTATCTTTTTATGGTCACTTCAATACTTTTAATGATACGTAACAAGAAAAAGCAGTGACATATATGCACATGAAATTTAATACTTTTAATCATTTTAAGTTTACTATTAAAAAAAGAAAAATTAGATAAATAAGTTTTTAAAAACGAAACTTTAAGCTTACTTAAAAGTAATTTTGTATTATAATATATTACTATTTTGTATCAAGTCATTTTATGAAGATTTATTCTATAGTCTCTAATTTTCCGGAACAAAAATTTTTACATATATATATATATATATATACATAAACTGGGTTAGAAAACAGATCACGTGTAATGCTCGTTTTAAAGTCCTCAGTGTTTGTCATTGTTTATATTTCATAGAAGAAATTCAAATGTAAAATAAAAATTGAAAGCATCGAATGGGAGTTTTATTATTTTTTTATTCATAAAACAAAATATTTTACTTCGAAAAATTGACTCAATTATTTTTATTGAAAAAAATTTAATTTAATTGTCTCAATCAGTTCTTAGTAAATTTCATCATATTCTGATTAAATTAATTACTAATTACCTTAATTATGCTAAAACTCAAGTCAGAAAATGAAATTGATTATTCAAATGCCTCACTATATTAGATCATCCGTAATTAGATGATACTAATTTTATCAAATTTAAGTTTATGTATTGTAGACGATGCACTGCTATATCATAATACTGGAGGAATATTAGAAACGAACGGTTTTTCCAGACGGTTTAAATTAATGCTGATTAAGTACTATCCACCGATACTTTTTTTATCGTTTCTGAATGGCCTTTATGTGGCAATACTAATTCTAAAGTCGTCTGAGTATATGCAAATGGCATTAAACAAGTAACGTCAATCGGTACATTTTCAGTACATTCAGATGTTGATGCAGTAACCGTCTGGCTTGCTAACGGAGCCAATGTCGGCGACAGCCCGCTAGATGGCTCACAATTGAAATAACTCACAGCAAGATTGCCACCAGAAAACTATAAATGAAGTTTTGATTTTTGCTTTGTTGCGATGTACTCGCTATGTTCTTTCTTTGTTAAGAACATTTTATATTTGCAATTATGTTGCAAATATAATTTAAAATTAGTTTATTTTAATCCTGTGTTCTTATGTCTATAAATTAGAATATTTATTTTTGAAGTTACTATTTTATCGTAACTAGATTTAAACCCGTTGAAAATACTGTTTAAACGTTAAAAATTGACACCAAAACAGTATAAAACGATGAGAGATTTTCTTGCTGAAATAAAGTTGGCGGAAAAAGCGGGCCAGCAATTTTTGGTCGGTCGAAACAGTACTGGTTCGTTTTTCTTTTTCCACATGGGTAACTTCTCAAATAAAAAATCCTCTAATAAAATTAATATTTTATTTTTACAATATTATTCGCAGTTGAAATAAAATTTACTTTTGCGTTTAATTTGTTTATCAAATAATCAGACTTATAAATGAATAAATATTTTTATTTAAGCAATTGAATTGATTTTCAATTTTGTCTCAACAAATGTCCTCAAATAATCTTTATTCATTCTTTTCTTACGCAATTTTCTAAAATTCATTGATTTCGTTTTCTAAATTGAAATCACAATACTTTGTATAAGATGTTTTTATTTCAATAATTTTAAAACAGAATTGTTTCTCTCAGTTTTACTTTTTAATGTATCTTTTGAATATAAATTAGCAATAAATTGATTTCTTTTTATTTTCAATTATTTCACGACATTCTGTTAATTTGAGTAAAGAATAAAAAATGAAAATACAGCGAGAAAGAAAGTGTCAATAATACTTACTTTGCAGGCAGTCCGCGTTGAGCAAGTCTTTGCATTTTTCGTGGCACTTTACTCCGCATTCCATGCATCTAACACCTTGACGTGCTATTCCCCAAAGAAGACCCTCGCACTCGTAGCAGTAAGTCGGTGAAGTAGCAGTCCATGTGACGAAATTGTGTGGCGTCGTAGATGAAATGGGATAGATCATAGCTTGCAGAGTCTTCTTGTACACGTGCATCTTCTGCGGGTGTCACAATCAAATATTTGTTAGCATTATTCAACTATTCACACAGCTAAGCCTGTTCATCACTTTTATCTTTTCATTTACCAGGCTACACCGAAGAACGACGAAATCGATGTCAAGTTTCGTGGTCTTCGTCGTTTTTCTTTACTTTATTTGTATGATATTTTGAATTTTTTTCGAAATTCGAAACAAAATGTTTAAAATCAAACAAAAAGTTGATTTTGTCATAAATTATTTCACAGTAATTGTAGTACAAAAAATATACTGTAATTATACATATTCTATAAAGTATGTACACATAGTTTTGTATTAAAATAATTTCACATATCCTATAATAATTTTGATATGATAACTTAATAAGTGTATTATGACTGCATTAAAAATTGAAATAGACAAAAAAATTGAGATGATAAAGTGTGTGTACAATTAAAAATGAAAAATTTCTTATTCAAAAGAACAACATTTTTTGTTCAAAAATTCAAAATATCAAAATGCAAAAGTTGTCAAAAATCAACAATGAAAAAAACAAGTGCAGAATCAGGTAATACTGGTTCTAGCATTGGGCAAACATTTACATATGTCTGTATATTTATGAAATGATCAAGCACGCCCACTCCTTAGCATACGGTGTAAACCGAGCACGTACAGGCAATTACTAAATCAACGATCTCGTGCCTCAGCATCCTAGATTTTCTCACACACGAGGAAAAACTGCATACACACATACAAAGAACCTAATGTTTATTTCCATTTGAGACACAAACCGCACAGTTATAAGGCTTCGGTCTGTACTCAAGAGATTCGAAAGCTCAGCAAAATTTACAGAATTATTTTTTTCTTTAACTTACTCCTGACCTGGTAAAACTGAATTTATATTTTATTTTTACTAAAGTTCCCTCAAAAAAAGTATTGAACAAAAAATTTGTTTTATAATTGACCAAATATTTTTTTTCAATTTTTAGTTTGTTAGTTTTAATAGCGACTATTCATTATGAAGATCAAACTCTGTTTATTGTTCCAATTTATTGATCAATAATTTCAAACAATACAGCTGAAAACTAATTCTGCACGTGTATATTGTTCCAAAGCAGTATATTTATAAAGTTGTATGAATAATTCAGATTGAACTAAATTTGTTTAAATTGTCAGTTTCTGTTTAATTTCCAAAAGAGCCATCCATTTGCAAAATTAGACGACAATTACATCTAATTTATGCGCCACTTGAAACATTGATGCGAGGAACAAGTAGAATTACATTTCGAAAAGCCACCTCTCGAATCTCTCGTATGGGAAATTAATAAGCGGGTGAATGCATAATTATAAGCGCACTAAAATCTTCAATTTTCATCAAACCTCCAGCTGAGTGGGGAACCTTTACCACTAACTACTTTTATGAATTCAGTCCAATGAGTCTCCTTTTTTGTATTATTTTTTTTAATAAACTTTTTTATTTTCTTATATTATTTCATTTCACACAATCTTTAGAATACGATACTTGTTAATTTAACAAGTTTTATTTTAGAATTTTATTAATAAAATAAAAATAATACAATAAGATGTACTGGACATTGACAAAAAGTATCATTTTCTCAACAAATACCAAACAAGGCTTTGATTATAACGCGAATGTTCGTTCAGGGATTTTAGCAACTTTTTACTATCTTAAAAAAGTGCTTTGAATTTTATACACTTGAAAATATATAAAGAACATTCTCCCAAGCGTATATATATTTTGTTAAAAATTATTCCACGAAAAGAAAAATACAGAAAGACACCTTCAGGAATTTTGAAGTTCAGTTTTGTATAATAAAAACCCATGATTACAGAATTTTTATTATATTTATTTAAAGTTATTTTACAAAAATCTGCTTTTTGTGTCCTCATCACGAACTTTTTCGTGTGCATTGTTTGATATATTTTGCTGTCAAACACAAAAACACACTTCTATGAACTCTCTAAAGAAGTTCAATTCTAGATTGGTCGCGACGACAAATGTTCAATTGATTGTGCTTTATCGGCAATCTGCACGGCGCAGGAATGTCAATAATTGTGAAGCTACAATGGACGTTTTACTTGTGGTTTTGATTATTGTAATTGATATGGCACTGGGTTTATATACGTAATCATTCTCTAAGTAGAATTGGATTTGTCAGCTGAAAATCGCAATTTGTTGTGTTCTTTCAAATATTGCTGGGCCAGTGATGTGCCATTATCAATTATTATTTTACAATGCAAATATATATATATATCATGCGACGTAACAATTTGTCGAGCATAATCTGAGTAATATATGTATAATAAAGGTTTCCTCATCACTGCATAATCCGGTTCTAACAGTAACGGCTGTTGCCAAATCCCAAGAGTCGTTTGGCAGTAACTGCATTACTAGCATTTCTACAAAAGTGTTGCACATTTCTACTTGTATATAGTTACGCTTCAAACTGGAAAAATTGTAACTTTTGTCTCTTTCTTTGTTTATTCTTGACCAGACAATTTTTTCAAGTTTTATTTGTTCTTATATATATAATCAATTGCAATTTTAGAATTTAATTAAGACAAATATAATGTAAAGTTAAATTTCTGGTCAATTGATCTTCGTAGTGCAGCAACCAGATTAATTTTTTTTAGCTAAATGTAATTATCATTAGTGCAAGGTAAAACCTGTTTAAAGTCTGCGGTGGTCTAAGTTCCAAAAACTTATTTTTTAGAATATATTTGAACGAGATCTAAACATAAATCTATTTTTTATACAGTTTCTAGCAAATAATTGTTTATTTTCTAGAAACAATTTTTTAACAATTTTTTGTTCACAATTGCTTAATTTTTAAAATAGGTCAAATTCTATCGAACCCGGTTCATCCAATTTTGAAAAAATTTATAAGATTCAGCAAAAGTTTACAAAAGCATGCCTGATATCTTTTTTTTATCTCAGTATTAGCGAAATTAAAAAAATTATTTCGTTCAAATTGACAGATTCATATTTATTCAAGTTTATGCTTCCATGATGACAAGCTAAATTATTGAAAAGTTCTATAGTTGCGTGGGATCAGGTGATACTCTTGATATCAATCGTGAATGATTAAAGGCACTTGTTGTTAATATTTTATCAGTTAAAGTTCGACAAGGCAAATAAAACAAGAAACGCTGTAATGCAGGGGCTCTTTGAAATTGAAATGCGCGGAAGGAAAATGCTTTGAATTTTGCACGAAGCGCATCTTGTTTGTAAAGTCGAGACGATCAATTGTTATAACTAAGTTACTGTGATTTTAGCGAAAATGTACGATAAAACCGCAAGATATCATTATTAAGGTGATCGCATCACTAACAAACTTGATATTATAGTTTTATTTTTCAATCTTAAGTTCTGACATATTTCTAACTTTTTAAAAAATCAAGAAATTTTGTTTCGTTAAAAAGTTTAAATTTTAGTTATTTAACAGCATGCCATTAATTGTTATTTAATAAATAATAAACAAAAATTTGATAGCAAACTAATATTCAAAATTCATCGTTCAAATTCGTTATTCAATTTTGTTCACAAGGACTACCGCAGAATTTTGTCCAACGCTGGAGAACATTTTATTTACTTAATCCGCAAAATGTCGTGCTGGGAATTCATAATAATCTTCAGCAACTTTCTGAAGAGTGCAGTTATTCTAAAGGCTTAGTTTAAATACAAAAAAGGAAGTTGATAACTTTGGTGGGGGAAAAATAGAGACGGCACAAGAAAGACAAAAATAGACACCTCGCTCGGATTTAAGCATCGATCTGCTGAAAAAAGCAAGTGGATGCTGCATTGGCCAGGACATTCCTCTCTCTCTCTTTCTCGTTTCTTGTTTTCTTGTTTCACTAGCAACCTGGTGCATTCACGTTGAAATTCAAATAGGGTTTCGCACATGGATGTCTTGTCTCAACTTTTCTCCATTTATTATTTTTATTTTATTTTTTTTATAATAATACGCTTCTATAAATTTTCAGCATGTAATCTTTTTCTTTTTAGCGAAAAAATTCCTTTTGATTTATTATATAAAAAATGAGCTTTAGGTGTAAAGCGACCAAAAACTGTGTTAGATGATTTTGTTTACTCGGATTAAAAAAGATTTATGGTAACACTGTGTATAAAAAGATTATACTTTTATTAACAGTATTAAGAAGATTAACTAAGGTGAAAACTGATTTTACATATTACAAATTTAGGAATGAATACTTTAAACTAAAAATTTAATTACAGGAATTATATTTTAAAGTTTGTATTAAAAATTCAATTTTAAAGTTAAACAAATATAATTATTACGTTTAATACACTTAACATATTTTGAAATATTAAATTGTTTTTTTAAGTGAAAAATGGAAAAAACTGCAATTAAAAATGATTCAATTTGATTAGAAGGTAATAAAATTTCAAATTAAATTTTATATTTTAACCTTATTACTTATCTTAAATTTTCATAAATCACAAAATTTCTTTGTTAATTATCTCAATAAATAATATTTTTAATTTAAATAAAAGTTTAACAAATTAATTCAAATCAATTGACTTTTGTCAAATAAATGCATAATATTATCACAACCCTGCTAAAATTTAATATCTCATTTTCTTTGAAGTGAAAATGAAATAAGTAAAAAAGTTTGAGACTTCTTAGAAAGATGATTCAAACTGAAAAAAGTAATTTTCAAATGTTGTACAAGAGTAATTTACCTCTAAGTTCTGCAGAAACTAATCATGCGAATTTTGTTCTATCGGTTCACTGTTTTGCGAACCGATTATATCACTTTGAATTTCAATTTGTATCCGACGAATTGACATCGTTATCAGTTACTCCAGTCCAATTTAAATTTCCAATTGCACACGAGAGGAATGTTCCGGAGAAAATTTTTTTCTAGCTCTAGCCTACGGTTGCTTGTTTAAGTCAACACCTTCGGCTCATCTTAAACCTAAGTTTCTAGTTTCCAGTATCCTAGGTGTGTTTACAAGTGTTATTTTACCCTCAGCTACTCAATTTTTTTTACCGAGTACAGAATCTGGACCAAAAAACTTTATGAAAACAAATTCGAGTTTTCTTGGAATTAATTCGAAAATTTGTTTCTAATTAAAACTTATAAGGATTCTTTTTTGTGTGACAAGTCTTAAAATATTTATGAAGATGGGTTGATCATAATGAGTTCACACTCTTAGAAAAGATTAGTAAAAGTATGTAGAAAGGAACGAACTATTGATGCCGCAACATGTTACGAACTTTTCCGCAGTGTCGCATAAAAGTACGCGCATGGTTACGAAAAATTACATTAGTTACGAACAACAGTATTGACAGCTTTTCAAATAGTACTTAACCTATATTTTTAATCAGTGTTTATAACA
>JABFPM010000218.1:0-34676 GCA_022817325.1 Idris sp. 1 HC-2018
GCGATGGGTTAAAGTAATTTTGTAAAAAAAGATTTTTGCAACATGAAAAAGTCATGTCTTTTACACGTAATTGCATTCCTAAAATTGCAATGTTAAAATCATTGCCAAATGGTTGCAATTCATTTTTGCTCGGGTAAAAAAATAAAACTGTATTAAGGTATTTCTTGTATTAACTTGAAATAATCAGACTTTCTTGAAATTTAGCTTGAATTTTAAACAAACCATTATTTTTCATTCCGCAAAACCTGGACCCGATTGTCTAAATAGAACCAAAGATATTCGATCCCGAAGTTTAAAAAAATGACGTGTGTAGGTGATTAAGTAATATATATTTTCAATGCTTGAAAATATACCTTTTTAAAATTCAATAATTCAGCGAAAAATGCGACTTTTTTTATGAAATTTCAAACATAAGTTACTAGAGTGTTATCAAACATCTGCATATATAGGAAACATTTTTTTTGTATGTTGGCAACATAGCAAAAAAACGTTGCAAAATTCAGGTTATTGTTGGAGTTACAACAAATGATTACTCTTTGACTGTGGATACCTAAAATTGCTATAAAATGTAAGAATCTTTGTAATTAAAATGCCTTAATGTTTTATTTATTTATAAACTATATGTACTTTCATTGTTTTGATAATAATTTTTTAATTTTTGTGAACAATAAATGTAATGTATCAGTACAACCTGCTCACTGTGTCAGATGTCTTATAGTTTTACGATATAATTATGAAATCAGGACGTTAATTATTTATAATTAACTCCAAAAACATATAAAATAAGTATTATACGTTATTTTCGTCATTTTTTTAAATTAAGTCCGCCATATTGGATCCGCCATTTTGAATGCTGATAAAATAACCTTAAATTCGTAATTAGCGACCCCAAAAATCCTTAAATCCAAATTTTGTTTAATAAATCGACCTACTAGAAAAAATGTGCCCCTCAAAGGGTTAAATGGTTTAATAATTAATTTGAAATTATTGTATAACAGATTCTAATATTAAATATAAAAATAAACCAATTAATATTAATGTAAAAAATCTATTTTGAGGTTAAATTTTTATTTTTGAAGTTGTTATCCAGATTGAAAAAGTACTCTTTTGATATTTTGAACTTTTACTCTTTTCTAATTTAAATTTAATTTGCATAATTTGCTTTTTTTCTAGTGGAGTTGAATGACCATTAAGGTCGGCGTGCTTTTCGCGTAAATACACACATTTTGTCGACAACATCGACGTGGATAGCATGCACGGGCCTATTGGCGTGACCGTCTTCAGCAGTTGGCCCGCGAGCCAGTTCCTCGGAGGTCCTCAAGTGCATCGCGTCGTATCGGCGACGCGACGCACATGCGCGCCAACCCCTCACAGATACCCCTTTATCGGTGTATTTCATTCGGTTGTACCAGTGCGGAAAAAATGGTGCGAATCAGTGTTTATTATGATACACAAATTAGGTGGTTCAAGTATTACCGTGGATGTTACAATGTTGAACAAATTAACACCACTTCGGTGAGTCAACAACAAAAATTGGTAGCAAAAAAGTACTTACACTATAACAAACGAGAAATTTGTACAAAAAAGTCTGTACAAAATTGAATTTACACTGTAAGAAAACATCGACTGAAGCATTTGATTATACTTTACAAAAAAATGTAAAATTGATGAAAAATTGCACGATGCTGCTGCATAAAAGTAGAAAAAAATGTTGATTTAATTTAATCTTCTCGATTGTTTTTATATTACTCATTCACGTTGATTTAGGCCGATTACCGATGGTTTTACGGTACACAAAGTTACTTAATGATAGATTATTATTTGTATTGACCTCGGTCTCGGCAATTCAGAACGAATTAAGAGATTCTGCGGTAATATTTCATTTGCTATTCATCGGCAAAGTAGAATGGTGTTTTTGTTGCGGATGTCGGTTCGCCAATAATTGTTGCCAATTATAAACCATTGATAGGGAGCACTTTTATCTGTCTGGTTATCGCAGAACAACAGCTAATTATGATCTTACGCCAGACGACACTTTTGTTTTCGGTTTAACATGACTTTTAATTAAAAAGAAAATAATTTACTAATATAAAAGCTAACAATTTTCAAACTGACACAAGATAACTCGTTATTTTTGTTCTTCTTTTTTTTCGATAGAGGTTTGAGAATAAATTTTTAACAGCAACATATCATCTGAAAATTATTAAATTACTAATCCGAAACTTCAGCAAACGTCTATCAAGATCAATCCAATAACAAATTTCTCCGACCAATCATCTCTTCACATTCCAACTGGGGAACGTGATGGCAAACTTGAATCGAAGCCGACAGTAATTTTTCTGTTCACTTTTTTTTTATTTTATTTACACAAACGTTTGAATGTCTTCATTTTTCGGCGATTAATGCAAATGGTGTGTGTGTGTATGTGTGTATATATATATATATTTAATTTTTGCACTTTTCCCACGTCGATCAAAGTCTCGTTTCTTGCGCAATTCCAGAATCGCAGAACGCGACACTGCTCCTTTTTTCTTGGACTTGTTCCAGTGAGGTTATTTCGATGCACTCCTCTGCATCGTGCGTCTAATTTCGGCGCCTCTTATCCCACCGTCTGGGTGTCAGATTTCACGATCGGCTCTGCAGATATTCTGTGTGACAAATTACCGCTACCGAGAGCACATCCGACAACTCAACCGAGACAATCAAAATTGTCGATATCAAATTTATATTCCAAGGTCAAAATGACACAGGATACATTTGAGAAAATGTACTTTTTGTTTCGCAAATTATACGTTTAACAAAGAAATTACTGATTTTCATTTAAATTTAATTACAATTTGAAGTAATTAATTACTGAAAATCGGCGATTTCTTGTCTACCTCATCTGGGTATTAACAAATTTAAATAACTCTTGAACAAATTATTATTTACCAAGGTCAGTACATTCTACTAGAAAATTAAACACACCTAGTACTGCAATTTGTAGTCTCTTTTATTTCAATCAATCATATTCGCTAACTTTTTTTAACAACATTTTAAGTCCCACGTGGAATTTCACTCGAATTAATTTCTCATCATCGATGGACAGTAATTTCAGGCTGATAAAATTGTTTATGCTAATGACGATGCACAGAAGTGTTGGATCTGCGTTTACGAGCGAACATTGTGTGACAATATTTATGGCCTTGTTGTGTGTACATATCGAATGGCCGCAAAAATGTGTCCACCAGACGCAAAAATCAATACGTCTCTCTTTTGACAAGAATAAAAGTCTATTTCATGGCCGATACAAGCTAAGCTCTAGAGGAGTGTCCCCGCAAGAAAACGAGGCGACACGTAAATGCTGCTTTTATTTATTGGCCTACTACCTGCCTTACAAAGGGGATTAGAAGCGATTACTACAACAGAACCCTCGTACCTTTTATCTTCTCAAAAGTGCGTTGACTTTTGTTTCTTGTTTTTTTTGTTTTTTTGTTTTGTTTCATAGTACAATTGTTTTCCACAATAAGCCGTACAGGATTAGCATGAGTGGGCAGAAATTTTAATTTTCTTGAGCGAAACTAATTTGTTAGATGATTAAAATTCTAAATTGTGAGAAAATGTATTTTTTCAAAAGGAAACACTTTTTGGAAGAGTTTTTGTATTGAACATTATAAATGATGTTGCGACCTTCGACGTATTGTAAAACGAGGCTAAAATCATTAGCACTTTGTAATACAAAGTGTGGGCACGTCCCTTTTATTGTTAGAAAATAAATGCCATTGCAATAAATTATGTCTGCAAGGAGGAAAAAAATCTGGACCAAAATTCTTTCTGCAATCAGTGCAGATAAAATATGCAAAAGATTAATTGAAACATTCCGATTTAGAAAAAAAGAAATAATAAAATTATCATAACTGCGAGAAACAATTGAATAAGAAAATTAATATAAAATAACTCTCCGTATACGTAAGAAAATGTTAACAAAGGTACAGAATGTTTTTTGTTTAAGCACATTTTTTTTTAAAAACAGAAAACTATTAACCCAGTTGTGCTTTCTGAATTAGCATAATCATGATAATTACTCTTTATAATGTTGCAAGAATAAAGTCTACAAATAAGGAAAAAAACAACTTTTAACACTAAGAATCCGAGTTTTTGTAAACTTTACAAAATTTGTAGTTTATGTATTTTTTTAAAAATTGTACAATATATATTGTAAACTTTACAAATAATTTGTGAAGTTTACGAACTCTGTTTCTCAGTAAAAATCACAATAAATAAATGAAGGAATCTGGCCGAAAATTATTGGATAATAATTCATCTGCCATCTGCAAACAAGTTTATTGTTGTAATGAATGAACTGGCGCAGGAATCTGTTCGCGGTTACGCGAAAACGACGACTTCCTTATGTGTAAACGTCGGGTGTTAGCTCGAGAAAATGACGGTCCAAACAATTTGGCTCGCCTCCACGCGATTATTCGTCCACGAAAATTCCACGAAAGTGTTTTACTAGAAAAGAAAAGCTGAGCCAAGAGACTATGACCGTAAAGAACAAAAGTTGACAGAAGAAAAAAAACATTTTTATTTAAGAGTAGACAGTGCAGTGAAAAATTAGACATATTTTCTTAGGCAAAAAATAGTTTAGACATGATCTGCATGTTTTGAATACAACTTTTTTTAACTGTTAGCAAATCAAAATCTGATAACGATCAAATTTGCTGATAAAATAGCGCTGCTCAAACAAAGGATTCACGATGATAGCAAAATGACAAAGGTTAAATTGAATTTATGTGAGCAAATGAAAAATGCCTTCTTAATGTTAGCGGTGAAATGAGCGCGATAAAATCTTGATAATAAAAGAGTTGAACATGGCCAAATGAAGAATATCAAATACTGATGCCGGATAGATTGCCGGCTAGATATTTTACGATGCGCGGTGCATTGACCGATGTAAGATAGATTTATCGCTTGATTTGCGCGCACGCGAATATATACACATGTTACACGTCGCCGTTGGAATTTCAGTTTCGACGTTTTCCTCATTCGTGAGCTGCTGGGGGAATTTGCAAATCAATTTTCCTTCCAAATTCCCAAAATCAGTTATCCTGTCTCTTCGTGTTGGGTTAAATAAGATTGGGCCAGGCAAAATATCTTGTCTACAACAATTCTACTTCAATTGTTTTTTTAAATCTTTCTTTCTTTCTTAGATTCTTACAGAAACCATTTGCTACATTTTTTTTCTAGAAAAGGTTTTCTAGAATTTTGTTCAGATCTTGTTTTGCTTCTTCTTCTTCTTCTTCTTCAAAAATGTAATATTTAAACAAGAAAAAGATTTAAATGAAATGCACCCACTTGTGAAACAAAATAAACACTTGTTTCTCATTTCTTGTTCTGTCATTAAAACATCATCAGCAGATAATCTAATTTCGGGAAACACGTGCGATATTTCCGGGCCACCCAACCGTAACTGCTGAAAGATTGCCGCCTTTATTTTCGGCAGCCAACTCTTCTTTTTTTCCTCAAGCCAGAACTTAACATTAATTAGTGTGAACACAGACCATAAAATTGGCCCGTCCCTTTTGCTTGTCACTAGACACATACCTTCGACGAATTGATTCCCTGCAACAGTAGTCTAAGACACATGTAAGCAATTCTTATCCCCAATCGTTTACGGTCCATTTATTTTAACCGTCCAACCAAACACAACATTTTTCAATCAAAATCTGTCAAAATCGATTAGTTATCAAAAATCGTTGTCTCGACCTTGACCATGAAGCCGCAATCGCTCGCAGAGATACACCATCCGACGTTTTGATTCGATGTGCATGTCCAGATTTTAATGAGAGGTACTAACTGCAGGATTATCGTGCGAAAATAAAAACGCCAACGACGTAAATTAGATTCTACTTGAGAGTAGCGTGTATAATTAATAAAATAAAATAATATCAATTTGATTTCATCAAGTCTAAGACAAAAGGTTGAAGAATAAAATAATAATTTATTGGGCGGGGGGGTTCTCATTAGCTGCACACCAAAAGTCATCAAAAATGCCAAAAAATGGCAAAAGGGGAATAACAAGTCGTCGCAGGTGGGCAATTTGAATGCGCGGCATGTCGGCATATATGCCGATCAGTTGGTCCTTGTCTGTTAACATCTCTCACTCTGTCTCTCTCGTCAAGGACATCCAATCCTTCGCTATATTCGCTCGTATATTATCTCGCGGCGGTCTTACTTTGTTTATTAATAGTTGCTTCTTGTATATGTTGGGACTCTTTGTTCGCGCGAGAAACGCCACGGCAGTTTTGCCACTCCGCCAAAGGGAGAGAGAGTGAGACAGGCTGCGCCCGTTATCGTCGCTTGTATCGCGCGATCCGTGAAAATTCAATTGATGCAACGCAGCTCTATTTCTTACCGCGAGAAGCCTCTTTTACCTCTCTTTTTCGAGAGGCGCGCGTGAGAGCATGCGTCACGTGCCGTACACGCAATTGTAACGCCTACTTTGATCAATCATTGACACGTTAACAAACAATTT
Organism: Idris sp. 1 HC-2018; assembly: GCA_022817325.1. Taxonomy (NCBI): domain Eukaryota; kingdom Metazoa; phylum Arthropoda; class Insecta; order Hymenoptera; family Scelionidae; genus Idris; species Idris sp. 1 HC-2018. The sequence goes on from JABFPM010000218.1 coordinate 6,515, forward strand.
TAGAACTGCAAATTGCTTGTTGACAAGATTTTCAAATAAAAAGATTGCAAAAAGTGATGGTATTTAAAGACATTTGTCAAACATGGGGTAAATTTTGTAGAAAATAGTCACATTTTGGCAGGATTAAACAGTAAAAAGTAAAGTTCGAGGGAAAATAACAAAATCCCAGAGAAAATTCCTGGAATACTGTATAATTTTGCCGGAAAAACAGTAACAAAGCAAAGTTCCAAGAAAATGTTTGGAAATTCCAGTAAAATTGTCAACTTTTACCTAGAAAAGTAGTACAAATTAAAGTTTCAGAAAAAATGATAAAACTTCCGAGCAAAAGCTTAGAAAAGCATTATATTTTCAGGAAAAATAAATTTTGGTCGATGACATCACCAACATGCCAACTTGTTTGCCCACTCGTTATCGTGCGGTCATTTGCCAGAGTGTTTTAAACGACACAATGGCTTCAGTTGAAAACCAAAAAAAAATCACACACAGCAGTAAGCAACATATATAATTACTTGTAACAAAAATGCGTAGCTTGACAATGAAGCCGGCATTATGCAAATATTTAACTTGCTCCTTCCATTTTTAATATGAAAACAGCACAAAAATTCCCCACGCGGAATTGTATAATTCGTTATTTATATGTTAATACCCGGCTTTTCAAGGCAGCCCATAACACCGAATGCTAATCTCGAATTACCGTTGATTGTTCAACTCCGGAATCCCAAATGAACACGTCTAACGCGCAAGGACGGTCAACGAGTTCTGTTTAGTATTTTCAAAATCTCTATTAGAGAACCATTTATCACTTCTCCGGTTAATCATTTTTATTTTTTATAATAATCAAAAAAATGAATTTTGTTGCAAATTCTTGTAAATGGAAAACAATGAAATGAAGAAGAAACAATCGAAGGAAGCCAATAAAGGGAGAAAACAAATCGACGAGGCACTCCCATTCACCAAATTCCTTCCTTTCATTGACACCGATTTGCAATATTTTCTCGGGCTATGTTCTTGTGTCTTCTAATGGACTTCTTTTACTTATTATAGGCAAGAGCATAACTGGCCCTGTTTTGGACCTCGTTAAATACGAGCCGATCATTACGGCCCTGGCCTGTGTGCTTTCAGCATACTCGCTCCAAGAAAACGAGTCATTACCTATAATGACTCCAAAGTAGCCTGGAATTCAATGCCGTTTTACTATTATCTTGTCTGCATTTAAATTGTTATATTTTACGCCTAAAACGTTTGAGACTTGAGGGGAAAGAAAAAAGCAACAAAAAAAGAAAAAAGAAAAAACGTCAGGACTTGACAGAAAAGAAATTTATATTTGAATAACCGCATCTAAGAGGCATTAGCTTGAATAATTTGAGAGGCTTCGAGTGAGATTTTGCGTTGCGTCTTTCAGGCGTCACTTCAAGTGTGCGCTGCAGTTATTACTCGCGAACACATATTATGGCCGTCATAAATATTCGTCTAATGCAGACCGGAGTGTCAAAAAGTGTTATTTTGACGGCTTTTGATAACGGTCCGGCAAACTCGACACATAAACATGTCATCGAGATGTGTGCGCTGAACCCACGGACGAACGGAGGAACCCTTGCTAACGGTACCAGGAGCATACGGCATTCCGGATGCCAAACTAGAATTGTTTCGTCGAATTGTTTGCTCGTTAGTCATTTTTCGAGGCAAATTGCACTGGGGATTCTAAAGGTGTCCTTGACTTTGGGTCTAATCCGAAATTTTGGTTCAGGGTTAAAGCTTTTTAAAACCGAAATGTACTAGCTCTAATTTTACCGCAGAAAAATTTGTATAAGATTTCACTTATTATATATTAGTTTCACAGTGAATGAAACTAATTTGAAGCTAAATCCAAAATTCAATAACTTTATTTTTACTGCAAAAATCATTTTAGCACATTTTAAACCTTACCCTAAGCTAAATCTAAAATGACTAGTTTTTATTTCACTAAAAATTGATCTTTTAAATTAGATAAACCTAAAACTGGAATTGAGTTTTGATCAACGAAATTCTTTCTGTTAAACTATACTTAAAGTTAAAACTTAAGTTTAATTTGACTGGTGTAAAGAAATTTGACCTTGACCTTAGATGATGGGCCAAAATCAAAATCTTACGTTCTTTGTTTTGTTGTTCGTTCGGTGTTGTCCCGGGATTATACGTGTTGACCCAGGGGCATTTAATCAACCTTTGCTTCGTGTGCAGGACAAACGCGACGTAGAAATTATCTCGTTGGAACCACGCGAGAGGAAAAAGAAAAAGAGCCTGCGGGCTTGAGAAAGAGAGATGGAGCTTGTTTCGGTTCGCTGGCTGCTTTTTTTCGTTACGACAGCTGCTCGGTATTTCGTTCAGGATGTGCTAGGAATCTTTTACCTGACGTTAGGACGACCTTCGTGTCCCTCTTTGATTCGCATTTGATCAGAATTGTAATTTTGATCAATGTTTTCCTTTTTTTTTCAATGTAAAATGTAATTTCACAAGGGAATACCTTTTCATTTCGCAAAAAGCCTACTTTATTTGTATAAACAATAAACTTAATTTAAATAAATTAAAATTAACATTGACAAACACAAATAATAAGTGTTATTTCTTTGTTCTCAGGTCCAGAGGCTCGCTGAATACGAGAGATATCTAGGACAAGAAGCGAGGAGTCTTTCAGAAAACTCAAATGGAAATGGAATCGGTAGCAGCGAGGTTTTGCAACGCGGGCAACTGGAAGGTGACCTGCACCGCATCCAAGAACTCTTTCCGGGCGATAATTTGCGACTGCACGAACGAGACGTGCTTACGACGGTAGGTTTATTCCTATACAAAATAAAGAAGGAATAAAATAAACATTAAAAAAAATTGAAAATTTTGTGAATCTTTATGACAGAGATTAGAAAGCATCAGCGATACATCATTCGTAATATGCAAATCAACGTTAGATGGACAATAAAAATAACAGTAATCTGATTGGAGCCCCAAAGATTGATCCTTGGGTCAATCGTCGATTTATTTTGAATGTCAGCTTGGTTATTTGAAACGCGAGCCATTAGTATTCGGAATTTGAAATAGAAGTTTTTTATTGTCCATAAACGTTGTCTGATAGTTGGCCTTTTTGAATATTATTGATGGTAATGTTACTGTTAGAAATGCAAAATCATTTGAGTAGGTTTTTTTGGAAAAATTCTTTTTATCAGTCAATTAGTTTTTTTAATTCTTTGCATAACAAAAATATACAATTAACATGTTGAAAAATATATTTCTGAACAGAAGTTTTTTTGTTGTTGTAATTTTAATTAATAAATTTTGTTTTTTTTCCTGTTTTTTTACAGAAAATGAAAAATCTTATACGAAAACGAAACGGAACGAGCACAGGAAGACTGACCAGGGTGCTGTCGCAAAAGTCGCTAAATGTTACGAGCAGCACGCCGACGTCCAAGTCACCGCCGAGAACTTTTCTCCTCGAAACTTCGGTTACATTCACAACGGTAAATAAGCATAAAAATTTTTTCGTATGCCAAATGAATACGTAATAAATGGTTTAAAATGTAAAGAAATATATATACATATAAGCTTCAATTTTTGTCATGATTAAATGGCTGCTTTATCACTGTTTTATGGGTTTCCTCGAAAGATAGTGCTATCAAAGGTACACTTTTCATGAAATTACAGTCTCACAGATTGAGATAACAAAAGACTTTCTCAACAGACCCTTTTATCGATTCTTATTTGAAATTTGATTGCGATGAATTTAACAATTTCATAGTTTTTTATTGTAAATTTAATTTATAATATTTCTTTTATTTATTTTCAGGGTATGCAAGCTCAAGAGAGGCATCTGTTTCTCTTCTCCGACCTGCTGTTGATTGCAAAAGCACGCAGCGGAGGCAACTTTAAGCTCAAACAGTCTGTCAGAATGAGCGAACTTTGGCTGACGGCTAGTCACATAGAAGATGTCGCCGAAACGAACAAATCTCAGGAAACCAGCTTTGTTCTTGGCTGGCCTACGACCAATGTTGTAGCTACTTTCATGTAAGATTTTGAAATTATTTGAATTTAATACTAAGTATGAATAATTTAGCTCAAATTAACAATTGAATTTAATTTAAGTGAACTTTTAAGATCGATAGTTTATTTCAGTAATATAATGAAGCAAAATTATAATCATAAAAGCTATAAAATGTTAATTTAAGCTATAAAAAAGTAAATTCAAGGTGTAAATTTGAGCTATAAATTTGAGTAATCTTTAATTTAAACAACGACATAATAATATAAGCTACAAAAAATCGTACTTTAAACTATACAATGATAATTTCAACAAAAATAATAATTAAAACAATTTTTAGGACCGCTGCAGCGAGAGACCTCTGGTGGGGTCGTTTATCCGAGCTCGTACGAGAGGAGAGTCTGAAGGAGCCACCGGACACAAACATTCAAATCATATATCACGACAGCGATACGAACACAGAATACGTAAGTAGCTCCCTTTAGCCACACCTCTCCAGCCATTCCTCTTTCCTTCCATTTTTTTAATTACAAAACTTCAAATATGCAGCTTTCAACTTCCCTTAACATTAATTTCAAGTTTAAAAAATGTATAACTTCAATTTTTAGTTAAAAATCCATTTTAACTTCAATTTCCTACAATTTATTTTTAATTTTCTTCATACATAATGAAGCTAACTTTTATTTTCAATTCGCAGCTAAAAACCATCGTCGTTGGCTCCGAAATGACATCATCAGCGGTCGTGAACCTGGCAACCCGGCTATTGGACCTGCAGGGCCCGTTCCAGCTGTGGGCCCGAACGAGTGCAGACGAAGCACCGTACCCTTTAATCGGTCACGAACGACCCTTCGCCATCAAACTGTCGAACCTGCGACACACACTGTCCGCCGAGGAGGGCTTCGACCTGGAGCACTGCAACAAGAGCGGTCACGACACCTGCCACTTTATCCTCAGGCCGCTGCTCAAGTCCCCGGTTAAGAAAAACAAATCGAAAATTAGCGGCCTCCTGCGGCGCTCGCTGTCCCTCAACCCGAGCATATTCGGAGTAAACTTGTCGCGGCTCGACGAGAACGGTCTGCCAAAGCCGGTGCTGGTGATGCTGCAGCAGCTCTTCGCCAAGGGTCCGTTCACCCAGGGTATCTTTCGCAAGTCGGCAAACGTGAGAATTGTCCGAGAATTGCGAGACCAAATCGAGTCAACTGGCGACACCACGTGTCTGGAGGAGGTTCCAATTATCGCCGTCGCAGCGCTGCTCAAGGATTTTTTGAGATCTTTGCCGGATCCGCTTTTGACCTCACATTTGTTTCCATTTTGGATGGCGAGTCTGGAAACTGCTGATCCGATTAAGTCTGTCAAAAGGTAAACATAAATTTTTTTTTGTTTTTTTTTTTTTTTTTAATTAGTTGTAGAGGTGTAGGAAATAATGTGTGGTTTGTTTTTTTTTTTTAGTATTTTGGATCGACTTCCAAAAGCAAATTACACCCTCCTCTCGCACCTAGTCTGCGTCCTGCACCACATCGCGAGACGCTCCAAGCACAATTTGATGTGCGCGAGCAACCTCGGGGTGTGTTGCGGTCCGAGTCTGCTGTGGTCGACCAGTCCCTCGGTGAATCAGAGTCGATCTATCCCTGCGCTCACAGAAATGCTCATTCGACATTGCGAGTCACTTTTTGGTGAAGGTGTTACACAGCTTTTGGGAGAGGAACGAAGCGACAGTGGCGCCGAGGAGAGTACCGACAGTTTACACTGTGAGTGTCACCAATGACAAAATTATTTATGCTAAATATTTAAAAATTAAAGTTAAGATTTGTATTAATGAATGAATTAATTAAAAATTAAAGACAACTTTTATATTAATTTGTTTAAATAATAGAAAAATTAAGTTAAGTTTTATATTATTGATACTAAAGTTTAAAAAACAAAATGAAAATTTATATTAATGAATTTATATATTTACAAAAATAAATTTTATATCTGTGTTGATGAATCAAATAGTTGAAAAAAAGAAGTCACGATTTATATTATTAAGTTAAATTGTAAAAACAAAAGTTGAAATGTATACTGCTGAGATCAAGTTTCATTTTATTATGCTTGCAGCAGGTGGGCTTTCCTTAGACAGCCTAGACCTAACCGAGCCCCCACGCAAGGACCAGATGTCACTGTCCAGGGACTCCGGTCTGACGTTATCTGACTGCCAGCTGTTCATCCCAGAATCGCCGATCGGTTCCGAGGATTCCGCGGTTAATGCCTCGTCATCATCACGAGACTTTGACAAGTCATTGTCAAAAGAAACAGACAAGTCGTCAAACGGAAAGTCCTCGTACACGAACGGCACCAGCCGGGTCTACTACAACTGGGAGGAGCGGTGTCTGCACTTGCCAAACGGCCTGGACCTCAGCTACGACAAGAGCGCAATCGGCAGCTACCCGAACCCAAACTTCCAGCGACAAGACTGGCTGAGGGCGCAGCTCAAAAGAATGCCCCGCAAATTTGACGAGGAACAGAAAGATATCTACGGCCGGAAGTACCTGAACGGACGACAGGACGCCATCAAAGAGAACGTGGAAAATTGCAAGGAAGTGCTGTACAGGTAAAAAAGCGCAACTATGTTGTTTTTATTATTATTATTATTTTATTTTTTTTTTGAGAGAGAAAATAAAAATGTGCAGCGATTAATTTTACGCTTTTTCAGATCATCGCAGCAGGATATTTGCTCAGGGAGAGTTTTGCTCCACAATTCAGAACAAGAAACAAACGAGTCGACGCGCTCCTGCGATCGCTACGATTACAAAAAGGAACGTTATAATGAATTTAAGAAAGTCAAGTCGGAACTGTACATCAACAGGGAATCACCGATGCGCTACGAATCCGAGAGTATTTACGGTAACAGGGAAGCTCCGGGCGACATCTATGGCTCAAATGACAGGAGGGACTTGTTTTCTTTTAAACAAGCTGAAACAATAGGTTTGTTTGTTACACCTTAAAACGAAAAAAAAATTAAGTTTTCTTTATGTTCTTAAGTTTCCTTAGTTTTCTTAGTTTATTTAAGTTTTTCAGGTTTCCTTACTTTAATTAGTTTTTTTTAAACTTAGTTTTTGAAAGTTTAATTTAGTTTTCTTAGTTTCATTAGTTTTGCTTTTTTAACTGGTATATTTTTGCAGATGTTTACGATGAAGAAGAAGAAGAGTCCCCGAACAACTGGCCTCAGACTCCACCTCCCCTTCCTCCCCGTCTGCGGCACCTACCTCCAGTTCACGTCAACTACGAAGAGCGCCACAAAATTGCTGGCAGGTCTCGATCGCTGGGACCATCGCCGCCCCCGTACCGCCCTCCACCTCCCGCCCGGACGCCCATCTCAAACCGACACTTGCGATACTCGAGGTCCGTCGTCGACGACGAAAGCTACGTTTAATTTGCAATTTTTCCATGACAGAGAGATTTTGGTAATGCGCAAAAGTCAAAGACCTGATGATCAAACGTGCACCAAAAAGAATTCCGATTGAAAGTTATTTAGTAGTTTCTTTGTTAGCGTTTCGAAGTCAGTCGTCAATTATTATTGTTGTTAGTCGTATAAAATAAAAAGTTGATAAACACAGTTGTTGAACTTAAAAGTTTTGCGGCCTGTGTTTTTGAAACCTAGTCGATGCTGGCGGCGAGATGATAATGATACAATTTTTTAATAAAAAGACGAAAAAGAATCATTGAATAATTTGAGATAAATTAAAAAAAAGAAACTGTTTTTGTCCGTCGTGATTGTTTTTCTTCGTTTATTTAAAAAAATTAATTAATTCTATTCTCAAATGAAAATGGCAGTTTTCTTTGTTTAGGTGTAAATAATAATGTTGATGATGGATTATTTGTATAAGTGTAATTATTAACTAAACAAATTAGGGTGCTTTCATAGCCATGTACTTATATATATGTATATAAATAATTCTAAACTCATATATATATGCACATGTATACATATAAAGTTTATAATTATTAGGCATGTTAATGTATGACATATAACAGACTGACAAAACCCGATTACTTGTAAAAAAAATAAATAAAATTGTATACGCATTCGCATGTGAAAATCAGTGAATCGTTGTTAAAATGAAAGGGTGGTTACACACACACGTTCAGCGACACACACATTTTGCCTTTCCGTGTTTTACCAAAGAAAATATGTAAACTAGACAATATACACCCAAAAGAACAATTTTTCATAAGATTTTTCTATGAAAAAAAAATGAAAAAAAACAACGAAATTCAAATTGTTTATTTAACTGTGTGATTGTAAATTCAATATTAATTCGCTGGACCAATTGAAAATAGTTGACCGCATTTGTGTAAGTTACGTAGAAAATTGGATTCAATTTAATTGCGAGCATGACAATAACTTCGGTTTTATTTGTTAGATTAAATATAAATTTTATACATAGTTTTATATATATATATATTACGTAAGAATTAACTTGCTTCATCTGCATATATAAGCCAAATAGATTATATATATGTGTGTGTGTATTATATATATATATTCTCAAAACGAAGCAAAAAGTATATTAATTATTATATACATTTTAAAGTCTTGAAAATTGGAGACGTGAAAGAGTCTGGACTTGAGATAATCGACGTGTTTAAATGTCCTGACGATTTGATACGTTTTTAACATTTTCTTTATACACATTTTAATACGATGTTTTAACTTTTTGTAACTTTTAATTTGTACAATAGAATATTTGTTGTTAATATTACAGTGCCAATTTTCAATTAACTCATAAGAATGAGAAGAAATGAATTTTCTTGTACATAGAATTTTTTTTTTTTTTTTTATTACTGACTGTATAAGCAAAAATATTCATTACACAATAAAATAAGATGTATACTTGTTTAAATTATAAAAAGTATTATTAAGAATGAATATATTTCGTATTTTATATGTTGATCTTTTTCTTTATCCCACCTTATAATACATTTATGTTTTAAACTTTTTAAGAATCTAAATAGATTTAATTTGATATTAAAAGAAGTATATTAATGTATTTTTTTAGTACAATTAATATTTGTAAAATACATGTATCTATTTTTTTCTTTCTCTCTATCGGTAATAGTAGTTCATGATATATCATCTTAAAATTATTTTACTCTAAAATAAGCTACAGATGGTAACTTATCGAGTAACTATTTATATGAATGATTTTTATCATTCTTTTGTCAATAAAACAAAATTAAACAAATATAACTGGTATATTTTATTAACTTATTAGATTTTAAGGAAATTCATACAGCTTAAGTAACCTTATAAATTTTTATTTCAACAATATTTATACATTTGTCCATACACCATTGTAGTATAAAATTATAAAAATGTATTTTTAAAATCTTTTTTATTACAAAAAATATATTAAAAACATTTATTCTTGAACTTTAAATAAAGTAAATCTGTTTATACGGGAATAACTGGTTCAGGACCAATTCCATTTGCAAGCTGATAAACAGCTAAGGCTACTGATGCAACCAGTTTGTCAACTTCAGACTCAGTTTCAGCTTCCGCGTAAACCCTAACAACATCTTCCGTTCCAGACGGCCTGAAAAATTAACATCAAATGTAATAATTTTACTGAAACTAAATGATTTTTTGTCATTAACTTCATACCTAACAAAAGATCTTCCTTTGTTGTATTTTGCAACCAACTCGTTGATTTTGTCTTGTAAACCTTTTGGCTCATCACAACGTCTGTCAGCATCTGACACTACAAAAATATTTCTGTCTTGAACTTTAACTTTTATTTGCCTACAAGGAAGATCCTTGTAACATTGTTCCCAGCAACGCAAATCCCAGCCTTTTGCATGTAAAATGGTTTCAACCAGCAACATGTCACTCAGAGCATCGCCAACAGTTTGATTGATCATGTCGATAACTGACATCAGTTTCGAAGCAGCTTTTCGTTTATTTTCTGGAATCCTACAAATACATAAATATTTTCAAAAACGTTTTACTTTTATGTAAATTATTTAATAAAATAGTTTATTGGACCAAAAATAGTTTCCATAAAATCGAAAAAGACTTATTAGACAAAAAAATTCTTTTTTGATCAAATAAACAATCTTACATAAATATTCAACAAAACGTTCTTTTATCAAACAATATTTGTTAAATGTTTTTAAAAATTAAAATTACTTTTCATTTGCAGCATGATTTTTGATAATAATTGTCGCCTGTTCGCTAAAAACTACCGTGCCATGCCCATTGGCCTCAAAATAAACCCCAATATCAAATTCAAGAGCCTTCTCGTGCAAGTGTTTTACTCCAGTTTTCACACAAAATACTGGCACTTTCTGCAAAATAAACATAAATGTCCACATTTGTATTTTGATTAGTTTCGAAAATATTAAAGTACTATGAAAGTTACCAAAACTTGGGTGATATATTTAGTGGAGCCATTATTGGCGTAAGCCGTTTGCACCAAAGCAAGCTGCAAATTCAAGCCACTTTCTTGAAGCAGCTCTTTGAAATAGCCCGCAATCAAAGTTCCTATTCTGTCGCCATCCAATAAATGAAATCCATTCTGTTCGTCAATATAATAATAAACAATTCTGTCAGCGTCTCCATCTATGCTGACGCAGCGATCATTCGAGGAGTTTGGCACATTGATCGGAGGTTTTTGTTGAATTTTTACGTAATCTGCACCACACTAAAAAATAAACATCAAAATAAATAACCAATCTTACTATTAATACATTTTTACATTTTAATTATTTTTTTAAATTACCATATAATTTAGCTCCCCATCTCTGCCGTTATTATAAACATGTATCAGCAGATTATTTTCCAGGTACTTTTGAAACAGTTCCACGGCGACGACTCCCACCCCGTTGGCAGCGTCCAACTTGAGTTCTCCGACATATTTGTCGCAGTTTCTTTCTTGGGAATTTCTAATTGCATTGAAGGCACTGCTGATTTTTTTGAAATAGCCCTCTATCGACGGCACCCCGTATTGATTTTTCGTGTTCACGCAGACGACAAAGTAGTGGACCATCGGCGTGGTGACGATGCCATAGTCGGTCAGATGGCCACAGGGCCAGAGCGCCAGAATGCCAGCCGAAGCGGCCTTCGAGAGTTTGTGACTGCTTTTTCGCAGATCCCGCCCGATGATCACGTGGGGCACCATGTTTGTGTCGATTTCCTGACTTTTAATTATACTTTTCAAAAGGGGAATCAAATTTTCGTCCTCAACGTTGCCAACTTTTGTCGCGATCATTTCCCAGGAAGATTCCATCATTTCGCCACTGGGGTCCACAACTTTGATACCGTTGTCTTCCTCGGGATTGTGACTGGCTGTGATCATCAGACCAATTGCAGCTGAAATAAACATTTTTTGATTTCATTGATATTAAGCTTTGTATTATATTTTATAAATTTGTTGTGTACACATTTATTCATTTAATTTTATAATAAATAATATTAGTATAAAAAATAAATGTTAAAGAAAAACATTATTATTATTATTATTATTTTTAAATTATTTATACCTCTTTTTTTCATCGACCTCAGAACAGCTAAAAGTCCCATTCTGAACATAATATGATCCAACAGATCAGCCCTAATAAGTAAACAAACATATTAATTTTTTTGTACCATATGTTTTTGTACCATATGTACCAGATGATACATAATAATCAAATTATAACTTCAAGATTAAAAATATTCTGTACAACAAATTTTGTCTACAAACACTATGCATTAAGTTATTATTAATCATTATTGTAACTCATTGTTATCGAGTAACAATGTGTAATAATTGTTGTGATACTTTGACAGATAAAATGCTAACCTCAAAATTTGACAACCAAATAAGAGCCCATTTTGTGTCAAAATACGTACCGTGTGCGAAAACCAGCTGTTCCATATTGAATAAATGTACTGTGGGTCTTTTTGTACTGGTTAATAATTTTTTCAACCTCTGAAAAGTCCATTTTTGTTGTAACAGTTCTTGTACACACCGGTCAGCTGTTACTTCTAACAGTACACTGATGACGACTGTGACATCAAGTATTTAATCACATTCTGACATCATTTTTTGGGTGGGGAGTCATCTTTCTAAATATTTATAACAACAAATTTACAATTACTTATTTATAATTTTTAATTTGAATTTTGTATAATATATTTAAATATAATTTTTGTTTTCAAAAAATGGACAATTTTTGTACAAAATAAACAAACTGTCTCATAATTAATAAATGCATTTAATTCTACTTTTGGAATACAAAAAGAAATGCAATAATTGACAAACAAACTACAATTTATATATAACATTTCATTATTTAATCCTCGCGAAGTTGTGTTCAATATTCATGATGGAAACCGGCTGATTAGTTTTGTCACAGTAGTCGACCCACTCTCCCTCGGTCAGGTCCACGTCCAGGAACTCTTTTCCATTTTCCACAGCTTTGGCTCGCCAGCCATTTCTCGGAGAAAAGTTGTTAGGCTCGAGTCCCCGGCAGTCAAAAGCAACAACCGAGCGAAATTTGCCCTGATCCTCAGCGGTGTAAGATTTCGTTGAGTCCTCAATAATGGTCAGAGAATTTTCCCGCGAACAAAATTTGCATTTGTTTGTGAAATGATTGACAGCGTTTCCTCGTTGTGTCGGGGTGGATTCACTCAGGGTCACATAGTTCCATTTTTCTGAGACGTTTCCGCAACTGTTGCAAGTGAACTTAAGGTACCAACGAAAAAATTCGTCGGCTGGGCTTAGTTCCTGGATGTTTTCCAATGTGGCTTTCAGCTGCAGAGCAATTTTCACCATCTAAAAATTAAATGCATGTATTTGTTTAGTAAAAAAGGTGCAATCTTGATAATTTTTCAGCAAAATACAAAAATAACCTGTATGAAAAGCAATTTTGTTAACTCTGCAAAAAAAAATTCAAACTATTGAATTTAGAATTAGCGAATTTGTTTCAATAACTTTATATAATTTTGCACAATTTTATGTAACAAATAAATACCTTTTCAGACAGAAAACAGATGTTTTGAAATGAGTTTTATTGATGTTAAGTGGTATAACTAAATGCAAAATCAGCGAGAAGTAAATAGTCGAATTGTGTTAGTTTTTTTCAGTCGATTTTTCAAGAAATGTTTAAGATCTTGAAAAACTTTGAGTTATCTTCTTTTTTCATTCAAACAAACTGATAATTCGTTTGTAAAAGATACGAAGTTTAATAATAAAGATGTGAGCTTAAGGCCATTTTCATGAAAGTATAAACCATATGTTCAAGACTTCAAGCTGCCTAATAAAGAAAGTAAATTATCTTTATAACTTATATTTTTGTTTTAATTTTAAATAAATTATTTTTAATAAAGTAGTTTATTGTGAGAACACAAAAGTTCGAGCAATTTGCATTTTGGAGCAAAAAAGTTCGTATTTTAAAAGTTTCGATGCATTCGATATTTCTATTAACTGGACAAGTTCAGATCATAAACATGTAAATATAGAGACACAATCCACGTGCAAGTTTACATAAAACTCCTGACATATAATTGTAACATTTGTATTTTACATTATACAATTGTATTTTATATTATAAAAAATAAAAATAACACTTTTTTGTGACAATTTAGTTAAATAATATTTGTGTTATAATAAAGTGTTCAAAAAAGAGCAAGACATGACAAAACTTTGTATGAAAATTGTTTTTAACTCAGTTTTTTTGTAAAAATAACATTAAAAAAGTTTTACAACGATGTGCAGCGTAAATGACTGTGAATTTGATTCATTCACAACTATACCAAGTGAAAACGAGAGCAATCTGTAAGTTTATTTTATTCAAATGAAAATATTTACTTTTTATTTACAAGCAATTAAAGATACAAATAAATATTTTTTACAGGACAAATGTTAAATGTAAAAAGTGCCTAGAAAATGAGGCACAGATATTGTTACGAGGAAAAGATGCTTATTGTCAAAATTGTTTTTTGATAGCAGCGACACACAAATTCCGAGCATCCCTGGGAAAATCAAAAATTGTTCGGCCAAATGATCAGGTTCTAGTTGCTCACTCTGGTAAAGCTGGATCCACAGCTTTGTTACATTTAATTAGAGCTGGCATGCACGAATCTGTGCACAAAAGATTGATTTTCAAAACCACTGTACTTTACATCGATGGTAAAAACTTCTCTTATTTATAATGATTTTACTTTTTTCTTGAGTTATATAATCAATTTTTTCACGTCAATAATAAAATAAATCAATTTTTTCAGAAAATCTTATATACGGAAGCTCATTAGAAGAAAGAGTATCCATATTAAAAAAGATTAATGAGCAAACAAAAAGTCTGGGTTTCGATGGACATTTTGTAACTATAAGCCAAATTTTTGATGCAACTGAACTTCAGTTGCAACCTCTCGATTGCCAAAAAATTCCCACAAAATTGGACGAAAGTCTGCTGAAATGTTTCAATTCCATCTCCGAGATGACTTCAAAGGAGGATTTTTTGACAAAAATTCGACAGAAACTTATAGTCGCCGCAGCGAAGAAATTAAACTGTAACAAAATATTTCTGGGAGACGACATGGCCAGTTTGTCGATAAAAATCCTCGAAAATGTGGCTCTGGGTCGAGCTGCTCATCTGCCTCTGGATGTGAATTTCGTCGACAATAGGTACCCCAATATTCTGCTGTTGAGGCCAATGAAAGATTTTTCAAAAAAGGAACTACATTATTATATCAACCATTTTAAACTTGAAATTATTCACATAGACAATTTGACGACCAAAAAGGACTCTTCAGTTTCCATCAGAAAGCTAACTGAAAAATTTGTAAACGATTTAGATGCCGGAACGAATTCCACGGTTTCTACGATTTTTCGAACAGCCGAAAAATTAAATTCTGAGTCGGGAAAAAAAGAGAATTTAAGAGACAAAGATGTGTGCATTTTGTGTGAGGCTTATTTGGACACTGACACTGAGAATCAGGAAATTTGTACCTTAGAGGCCACGACATTTTCCAGAATGGTTTCGAGAAAAGGATTGAATTTTGAAAAAGAAAATGTAAAAGTTGGAGAAAATTGTGGCACAGAGTGTGCTGGGTGCTGCTCTGAAACAAAAAAAAGAAGCGACCTAGTTCATGAAAATGTTTTACAGCACTTTTGTTATGGCTGCAGATTAATTGTTAAAAATTTCAAAACAATGGGTGATGTCCCGGATTTTTTGTACACAAAAATTGTGAAACAAATGTCGTTGGAAAATATGAGATCGGAAATCGAAGAATTTTTATTGTAAATTTATGAATTTTTACTGAAAACAACTTTTATTGTAAATTGAAAAATTTCTTGAAAAATATCTTTTGTACAACAAAAAAATGATATGTAACTTTGTGTAAATACATATTGTTTATAAAAATTATAAATATATCAAACTAATCCCAATTATCATTTACACTTTATTTTAACAGTTTGTAATATTAAAATGAAAAAAAAACAAATTTCCAAATTTGCAACAATAAAAAATATAATATTTGAAGATATAAAATATTAAATTATTTTTGAAAAACTTTATGAACTTTTTTTATTCTAAACATATTGAATAACAACAATTATAAGCCAAGTTTACAAAGCAGATGTCGCTTTTCATTGTGAAAAAAAAATAACAGACAACAGAATATCTGAGTGTACATCTTTGCCAATGGTTTGGTCTATATTTTGATTGATTCTATTTCGCTTTTTGGCTTATTAATCTGCACACACATCAAGATGCCAACCGAGTATGTCTTTTTTTAATTATTATATTACAAACAACATAAATAACATTAATCTTAATTTTATACATAATTAATTATCTTGAGCATTACGCAACAATTTGGAGCAGAAAAGTTAGGTTAAATGTTCGAATATATTATCACAAATTTCGTCTAGACTAGAAAATTCAAATCCTATTTAGTTTTAAACAATAATAAATTAATAAAATATCTAAACATTCAACATAAATCTAAGAAATAATCAACAATATTGTCAAAGTTAAAAAGTTGCCAAAAATTGACGTTGACAAGTACATATTGTGTATATGACTTTTAATAATATATTGAATAATTTTTAAATTATTGTGATTAAATTATTTAAATTACTTATTTATCGTTGAATTTGAAAAACAAATATTTTTTCATAGACATAAAATATATAAAATATTTTTCGGATAAAAAAATATATTTTGATAAACATTTGTTTTCAGTAACATCCGATTCTCCAAAACTCCGAAACCGTTTTTCACAACATTTTTTAATGATTGTTTCGGCCACTTGGAGCAACGTCAAGAAAACGATAGATGTGCAGATTTCGAATTGCGTCTGGCCGACTGTCTTGAAGCGTACGGATATCCAGCTTCTGAGGAAAAATGTTTACCCTATTTGCGAGATCTTCAAGAATGTGTTATCAGTCCAAAACAAATGAGAAGAACCGAGCTGATGAGAAACGAACGGGACCGTCAATACAAAGCTGGAGAAAGAAAGAAACATTTTGAAGAGGAACCTCGCATTGACTCCTACTAAATCTTATTATTATATTATTACAAATAAAGTAGTACTGAAAAGTAACGATACATTATAAAAAAAATTAAGCTAGGTGTAATATGCTATTATTGTTGAATAAATTACAATTGGAACACACGTAATTTTTTATCATTTTTATTGCAAACTAACGAAAATATATATATATATAGTCTGATCTATAAAAAAATAATTCTAGCCGTTATTGAGCACATAAAATTCAATTCCGAGTCAATTTTCATCTAAATTTCACACATATTTTTTGTTTAACACAATTTAACAAATATTTTTTAATTAACATAATTAAACAGAACTTTTTCTGCTGATCATATTTTTTCAAAATCTTTTTATCTTAACTTAATTTTGAAGAATTTTTGTTAAACAACAAATGATAAAGAATAAATAATGCCTGTCTTATAATTCTTGGCGTTTGACAACTCGGGGTTCCACCATTTTGTAATGAGAATTTGTGTACTCGCACAAACGATCAAAAGATGATACAGCTTGTTTGTCCAGCTCGTCGAAAACGTCTCTGCAGTCTGGCAAAAATTGTTCGTGAAGAAAGTTATATATGTTGATGCGCTGTTTCGTAATTAAGTAGTAATAATTCTGTAACAAAATGCAATCGTTATAACAAAAATACCTTTAAATTTAATTATTTAACAAAATTATTTCAACCTTCAATAAACTCGAGTCAGGATTCGTCGAGACTGCTTTTTCCAAGCACCAAAGAGTGTGCTCTATGTTATCACCCTCAAAATATTGATACATTCCCATATGAAGCCAAATTAAAATCTGCTGAGACTCACTGTCGTATCTGCAAAAAAGTTCTTTAAAGAATTTCAGCAAAGAGACCCCGTTATCTGAACGAGTTTTGTGCAAGCACTCGGCGTACTGCACATCTGCACGAAAATTTCCATATTTTCCAGCTTTTTCCAAGTAACCCTCAGCAGCCTACAATTAAAATAAAATTAAATTAAAAATATAAAATTATTAGGATATTAAATTAAATTACTTTGAAAAAAAACATTATTTTATAATAAAATTTTTATTATTTACTTTGTAGTTATTTATCTTCATGTAAAAAATTCCTTTGTAATGAAGAAAAATCGAAGATTCTGCATAAATTTTTTCAGCTTTGTCCAAGCACTCGGCCGCAGACTTCATTTCTCTGTAATACATGAATCCCAACGCCAATTTGCAGTAAACCACCAAGTGTTTAAATTCTTGGTTTTTGAGCTTGTTAAATATATGCAGTGCTTTTGTTTTTTCTCCACTTTCTTTGTAGTTTATGCCCAAGGATACACCAAAAATTGGATTTTTCGACAACTCATAGGCCTTCAAAAAGCTCTGTTTTTCATTGAACGAGGGGGAATTGTATCCACCGATTCTTCGTAGTCTTCTCAAATTTTTACCGGCTATGTAAAACCACAAGCCGCACTTTGGGTTCAGCTTTTTCGCTTGTTGAGCGTAAATTACAGCAGTTTCAGCTCTTTCTTCGTAATATTTGGACCAAGCAGTGGCTTGGATTCCGTACAGTGAACTATCAATGAATTTGTTGGAAAGATCCAAAGATTTGATTGATTTTTGTATTTCATCAGCTTCGTCCAATCGGTTCATTCTTTTTAGTGAAAAATAAATCGTGGAATCCAGAACGTGATTTAAAGCTTCGATTGAAATCTGACCATTTTCAAGATTACTGTGAATAATATGAACAAATTATATATATTAAATAATGAAAATAATTTTTTATTTTATAAAATGTGCTGGAGTATTCATTATTTCATTTTTGTCTTGTCATTCGATTTAACCCTATAATAAATTGATCTTTTTTCACCCTCGGGAATACATCGTTAGAGTTTTTTTTATGCAGTGTGGAAATTAATATTTAATCACTCATTAACAAATCCGAAAAAATGAATACGAATATTTTACACTTTCTTCTTCAAAAAACATTTATATTTGTAACAAAATTTCTTTATAAAAAAATATACGTAAAGTGCAGTATTGTGTTTAAAAAATCATATCTAAAAATATAATCATCAAAAAATAAAATAAGTTTCATGAGTAGAGTAAAGTATAAGAGTTGTATTTATATATTTATACAACCACACTTTTAATTTGCATAAAATAGTAAATGAAAATGTAAACAATAATGAAAGACCACTATAAAGATCATAAAACTAAAAATAATTATAAGAGTTGTACTTTAAACGAAAAAATTCTGATTTAATTCACTTGCCACTAGACCTTTAATTTTTAAACTTAGAAATTTACATTAATTATGTGTCCATACATATGGCAAGGAATATGTAAATTACTGTCATTTCTTAGAAAAATAATGACAATTCAACTTTTAGTTCAATAAATGTTTGGTAAGAAATGAAAAAATTATAAAACAGTAAGACTTGTTCCATAAAAAATTAAAAATGAAATAATGAAAATAATATTTTTTGGTATACGTTATTACACCGGTTCATTTTTGTCTTTAAAAATCTTCCACTTCCTTTTCTTAGCATGTACTAAGAGCTTATTTCCAATAACTTTGAAGATCAAAAGATTTTCAATTGAATTTTTTTAAAAAAATAATTAACTTTACTTTTACAAGTTAAGACCATAACATAAATTTAATAGGACAAAAATGACTCCATTGGTGTATTCTGAAAATGATTATATTTAAATTATGTAATTTTTTTCTTGTTATTCGATCTAAAATATGTGAAATTTTTATACTCACGTTTCGTTGATTTCGATCCTGAGATTTTTTAGTTTTATGAGACTTTTTTCTACTGATTGAAAATCTAATTTCACTGCAGCTTCACAACATATCATCAAATGTTTCATTAAGGAAATTAAGAAGATGTCATCTTCATTGTCAAAATCAAGATTCTCTAAGTCCTGGTTGACGTTTTTCAAGAAGTTCTCCATGTCCCAATTGTAGGGACATTTGTAGTACAATTCTTTCATTTTAAGCTGAAAAATTAATTCAATAAAAAATTTAAATCAAAATTACTGGGTAAAAAAAGTTTCAACTTTATTTATAACGTTATAAAACGACTTTGTTATTTTTTTGGTAAATAAATGAAAATACTTTTTCGAGATTTTTTCTAATGCAGTAAGTAATTTTTTTTAAAATAAATAACTCATTGAAAAGAAGTAATTACAATAAGTTGATAAACATAATGAATAATAATTGTGCTTCTATACAAAAATGCTTACAAATAATTATTGGAAGTTTTAAGGACTATTTGTTTCTAAAAAAAGAATTCGAGAACCTTAATTTTTAAAAAAAAAAAAATAAGATTCACAAGAAACATAAAATTTCATTAATTATATTTTCAAAAATAAAAATCAAACCTTACCTTTTTCAATTTTTTAATTTGAGTAAAAAATTAATCTTTATTAACATCAACTTTATTTTTATTTCCTTATTTCCTAAAAGTTCTCAAACAAATTTGACTCATAAACGAACAAAATTTGTTGTGGGCTTTTGCAAAGAAAAATCCTGCAGTAACTTGCAATTTCATTTTATTTACATTTCGAAGGTCAAATAAAAAAGAAAACTTTTTCCTATAAACTGCATATAGTTACTTGAACATTTAAT
This sequence comes from Idris sp. 1 HC-2018, assembly GCA_022817325.1. NCBI lineage: Eukaryota > Metazoa > Arthropoda > Insecta > Hymenoptera > Scelionidae > Idris > Idris sp. 1 HC-2018. The sequence continues at coordinate 26,648 of JABFPM010000218.1, forward strand.
TTTTTAACTAATTCGAGCTTTTACAATTTTTTAATTTAATATTAAAAAATAAAATATTAATAAACACGTAAGTTTATATACAAATTTCTTTAACATTTATATTTGAAATTTAAAATAATTTGTTTACGAAATTTGTATTTTGTATATAACAATAATTGATTTAAGAAATAATAATAATTTGAAAAAATTTAAAATGTCTTTTTCTTCTTTTAATTCACAAGTGAAAATGAGACAGAACATATATCGTGGCAATGCCGCAAAAGACGTTATTTCTCGACGTGGCAACGCTGTGTAATTCACGGCAAGCGCAAACGCTGACGATAGTTGCGCCAGCTAGGTTCTGCGTTGCCAATGGTGGTAACTGATCACCGAGTATATAAAAGAGCTGGTCTCTGTGAAGTTAAGGCTTTCGTCGACTAAGCTGGGCTGGGTCGATTAAAGGGTTCATTGGTATTGTTTTTCATTGCGATTGACAATACGAATCGCCCGGGAATCATGGCCCTTAGTCAAACCAGCGTGGTAAGTAACAACTTTTTCGACAAAGCCACTCGAATTAGCCGATGCTTTTTCACACTTGTCACACGCAGCTTCAATTCCGCCATTTCTCCGGGCCCTGATGACGTTTTGCTGCGCTTTTTTCCCCGATTTTTCTTTTAACGATATATTTTGAATTAATTATTAATAATTGTAATTTTGCTCCGAAAAAAATTCGTTTGTTTGGAGCAAAAATTGTTGTGTTTCAATTTTGTGTCGTTTGTGTTTGTCTGTCTCTCTCTTTTTTTTCTTCGTAAATTTTCTTTCAATTTATCTGTGATTTATTTGAATATGTTACAATGTCTGGACTTGTGGGGGAAATTATCAGTGTTTAATGATGAGCGCCACATCTGATAACTCTATTGGTTTCTAATGAAGCGTTGCGGCAAGTTACATAAATTCGGATTCGTTATCAAGTTCTTTGTTTTTTTATATGTTTCACAAAATTTGTCTTTCTCTTTTGCTTCTCACGTGGATTCTATTTTTATAACGGAAAACTCTGTATAACGGGAAAAAAATGCAGCTCAAAAATGTTATTTAAAATTACAAAAAAATAATGAAAATGTGACTGCTTATAAACATTATAATTAAACAAATAATTATTTAATATTAACACGTGTTAGTATGTATTTTAATTGTGTGTATCAATTTGTTACAATTTAAAATTTATAACCAATTGAAAAAATAATAAATTTATTTCAATTTGAACAATTTTTGATTTTCAATCAATTAATAATAATATAATTTTTATTTAATAATTTATGGCGGATTTTTATTATTATTTTTATAAAATTTGAAAATGTAAAAAAATGCAGAAAAATATTAAAAATCGTGTGATAAAAATTTATTTAAATGCTCATCAAGTGCAACCTTGATGACAAAGCAGTTTTTCCATAAAAAAGAACTAAAACTTTGATTTGTTTCGATAACTTAAAAATGGTTGATTAATTTGCAGTTATTTATAGATTCTACAAGAAATTAAAATTCCATTAATGTGAGTCTCGACATAAAGTTAAAACAGAGTTTTATTTAAAATTATATCACTAAATCATAATAATATTTTTCGTGAATTAATTTTTTACCAATAAATATTTCATACAAAATTATCAATTTTTTAATATAAAAAAAAGACATGAAACTTTATAAAAGAATGAGCACAATGGAAATGTAAATTAACACAGGTGTTAAAGTACAAAAAAAACATGATTATTTTTTAAAATAAAATTAGCCAAATATAATATACTGTATTTTATTATGTAACTCATTAATTTTGTTATATTACTTAATTTAATGTCCGAGTTCTAAAATTTGCACACTGTTCAACTAAACAAGAAAGCATATTTCTCCAAAGTTTGATTAACTTTATAGGCACCGTTTCAGAGAAAACAAGGTTCAAAATTACACTTTTTTCAGTTTAATAATGGTTTCTTATGGCAACTTTAAAATTGATTTTCTTTAAAACAGTGCTTTAAAATTTAGCTTAACTTCTGAAAAATGTTTTTAAGCATTTTTTTAAAATGTATTTTAAAATGTTTTTGGTTACTCTTGCATTTTTTTCATTTCACTATATATTTTTTATAAACTTGCTTAAATTTTGTAAATTAAATGTTTAATTTTTCTTGCAGTTAAAACTGTACAACACAGTAATCGAAGATGTCATTGTTGGTGTACGGGAATCCTTCGCGGACGAAGGTGTCGACGAGCAAGTGCTGCAGGAATTAAAACAAATCTGGGAATCGAAGTTGATGTCCAGCAAAGCAGTGGAATTGAACCCTGACCCTCCGGAACCGCAGCCGCCACAAATAAATGCGCACAAAGCTGCAAACAAAAGTACGAATTTCCTTTTTAACTTTTACTGCATGCAAAAATATTTTTATTTGTGGGCAGATTTTTCTTCTAAAGTTGCCATTATTTTCAACAGGAACAAACGTAGGCAATCATTTTGTACAGCAAGCACAGCAAACCGGCACGGTGGTGACGCAACAGCAGCAACAAAATGTTCAAGCACAAAACCAGATGCAGCTGCAGCAGACGGCGCAGCAGCAAATGTTAAACAAGGGAATCGCGTTGCCTCAGGCTCCGGCTCCTGTGCAACAAGTTGTCACCGCACCGGCCGCGGTACTCGAAAGACAAGTGCCCATTCAAATTACCTTGCCAGCGCAGGGCGACAATCCGCCAAGGGTTTTGACAATTCATGTTCCTGTCTCCGCCATTTCTGGTGCTTTTTTATATTCATTTTTAGTTTTTTAAGAAGATTCTTATTTGTACAAACAACATCTACAAAAGTTGAAATATTATTTATAAAAGTTGATATTTATGTGTAAAAGCTAATTTTTATTTGTAAATTCTTTAATCTGAGTAGGATTTATAAGAAAATGTTTTTTTGTATTTAAGGAAATCAACTGCAATCAATTTTGACGGCTGCTGTCATCAATGCTGCAATGGCATTGCCTCCAGATTACGCAACGTCCCTGCTTCAGCAACATGTGAACAATGCGTTACAGGGACAAGCTGGATTGACACCGGTTCAGGTGATTAACCTTATAGCCCAACTTTTTTTTTCAATCGTTGATTTCTTCATCAAATCATTTCAACTAGATTTTTGAAAGACTGAAACATGTAAAAAAGTCTAAAGTTTTGTTGTATCTATGTAAAGATAAATTTATTAACTTATCAAATCATTTCATTTGTGAGAAACTATTTTTTTGAAAGACTGAAGCATGTGAAAAAAGAGTAAAGTTTTTGTTATATCTACGTAAAAATAAATTTATTAATTTGTAATTTACATTGTTCTGTCTTTTTGTAGGATTTGAATAAAAATGAAAGTTGAATTTGATTACCGTGAATTAATAGTCAAATTTAAATTTACTGAAGCTGAAAGTACAAAGTATCCTCGAACTTTTAGCTGACATAATTTAAGTTCTTAATAATTTATATGTCGAATTTATTATATTTTCTTCTAATTTTATATTTAACTATATTCATAAAATCTTTAGTAATTATTTCACTGTGAGGATCTTTGTCGTTTCACTTTTCTTTTCTAATATTAAAAAAAAGAGAAAGTGTCAATAGAAATAAATTGGTTATTAGATAGAATTGAAATTGTCAACTTGAAACAAAACTAACGGAACAATGTTTTGTTCGTAGAAAAACGGAGTAAGTTTCATTGGATGATTCACATTTAATCTATTTTTCGAGTGAAAGTCGCCAAGGATTAAGCCACTTTCGAATGCGACCGACATTGAAGACAATCACCAAATCGTCCACATAAGATTTGAACTTACCATTATCATCAATTTAATTTCTCTCTCTCTCTCTCATTATTTAAAAAATAAATTCAATACGTTCATTTTCATTAAAATAAGTCATCTCTTCGGTGTATGAATATATTTTTAAATTTAACTTTTTTATTTAAAGTTCAAAATGAAAAATTATGTTCTTTTTACAGCAACAGGGAAGTATTAGTCAACTGGATGGAGAAGCTGGTGATATTTTGGATGAAATCAAAGAAGAGGAAGCGTGTATGAAAATTGACCTTGTAAGTCTGCAATCAGTTACAAAATAAAAATTACTTTAAATCAGTATATTTAAAAATATAAATACATTTGTTGAGAATAATTTAAAAAACGTAATGTAATTTTTATTGTTTCACAGAGTAAAATGACAAATATAGTACAATTGGATGGCGCACATGGAGATACGTCAGAGGATGAGGATGAAGATGAAGAGGAGGAAAACGATGAAGATGATGAGGATTTGGATGACCGAGAAGAGGAGGAACATGACGAATCTGCTGGGAGGGAAGAAGTAAGTATTTTTCATACAATTTACTTGTAAAAGCATTTAAAAAAAATTAATAAAAATATGAAAAGTAACTTAAAATTAATACATAATTTTAAATCTTTTAAGGAGCCCTTAAATTCAGGCGATGATGTATCCGAAGACGATGATCCCACTGATTTATTCGAAACTGATAATGTAGTAGTTTGCCAATATGATAAGGTAAATTTGTTGAATCTTTTTCAATCGTTTTTATTAAATTGCTGAAAATTGTAATTTAATGTTATTGAAAAAAACTTGTTGTTCGATGTTTTAGATTACAAGAAGCAGAAATAAGTGGAAATTTTACCTCAAAGACGGCATAATGAATTTAAACGGCAAGGATTATGTGTTTCAAAAAGCGACTGGGGACGCGGAATGGTAATTTGGAAGGTTTCCTTATCCCCTTTTTCACTCAGGAATTGTTCAATTTATTAAAAAAAATTAAGCAAAACAAAATAATAATAACCCATTAATGCCCAGAACTAATTTTTGTTTGTTTTAAATGGTCATAAGAGTAATTTGAAAAATGTTCAGTTATGATGACAAAAAAAATGGTATTCAACTTTTTTGTTAGTTAAATTAGTTTTTAATAAGGGTTGGTTCATTGGGCTTTGTAGATAAAAAATATTGTATTGTAAAATGTTATTCGAATAATTTATTGTTGGCAAATATTTACCATCGATTATCAACTTATTATCATACACAGTAGCTTTCACAAGTTTTATATCATAAAAATTTTCTTTTATCAAAATAAGACAAAAGTAAATTTTTATCTAAACTATAAACCATTGCATTTGATGACCAATGTGAATGTAGCTATACGCCAAAAGGGTCACTTTTGACTCCCGATTTTCGCATAATTTACTTACGATTTAAGTTGCATTATAGTTATGTAAAATTCCATTAAACATTAGTTTATATGTAACTTTAACAGAAATTGTTGTTAAGCATTTTAAAGTATGAGTCAATACCTATCTGGGCAGAAATGGGTTAAAGCAACGGAAAAAAGAGAACAATGTAAAAAATTAAGTAAAATGAAAAAAACAAAATGTATAAAACAGCGAAACAAATTGAACGCGAGTTATACGTACGTAAAATATTGTAAACTCTAGAACAATCATATAAAACAAGATTTCCATGAAATCGGTTTTTAAAACGCGCAATTATTATTTATTTTAAGAAACATTGGATTTTGGCAATTAATAAAAGATGATTACTCTGAACAAAGTGAGAACAGCAGTTTACAAAGGAAAGTTCGAACAAAATATTTAAACTAGTTTCGATATTTTTTATTTCTAATAAATTTATAAATTTTCTAATGATGTCTACTCTTCTTTCTCTTTCACTTTCTTAAACAAAAGATTAATTTAAAATACACATAATAATTAAGGATAAATATGTATATATTTATGCGAAAAATTTTATTTGAATTCAGAAAAATAACGAAACCAAAGAAACATTTTGTTCGAATGTGATAAGTCGACAAAAGAACTATTCCTACTTTGATTTTGCGGTACTTTATTGGTGTAACAATAAAGTTTTTTCCTTTTTTACACACACCGGCAGCTGAGAACTTTATTATCTGTTATATTTCTTAAGTTCTCAAAAAAAATAACAACAACAACAACAAATGATTTCTCCGTATACACCGGGGACAGTGTACATAGTTACTATCCGATAAATTTTGCGGATTTATACAAATAAATGTGTTTTTGAATCGTTATTTTGATTCATCATACTTTTTTGATGTAAAATAATTATTCTGTCCCTAGTCCAGATATTCTCATTTTACTTCATTTTTGTTTCTTGATATAATTTTTCAAATGTACTTAAAACCCTAGCAGAAGGATCAATTAGTTTAATTATTATTGAACAAATTGAGATATTCTTTAATTGACAGATATTTATATATATTGTTAAGTCAAATTTAATATTAATATGTGTAATAAAGTTTACTATCAAAATTGTTGAGGGAGCATTTTTATTTCTTTGATATGATTCTGATTAGTCAGTTATTATTTTTTTTCATGATCTATTTTTTTGAATTAAATCTATTCTGATAATTCTACAAAATTTGTGTATAGACAGTAAAGTCAATGAACAAAAATTACAATTTTAACTGGAAATAAATAATTTGGACAGGCTTTTCAATGTGATTTCAATGTTTATAATGATCATTATTATAATTTTAATCTTATGAATAGTACTTTCAAAAACGTTTCAATATACTATAAGGATTTCATACAGCTGATTTTTATTAGTCATTTTGTTAATTTTTAAACACGTACAGTTTCATACCTATGGGTTCTATTAAAAACTAGGTAAGTGACATTTTTGAAAAATTTAGATATTTTGGTAAAATGTAGATTTAATTGAGTTTCTTTCATATACCAGAGTATAAGCTCATAGTTGAATGCTTCTCGTAATAGGGCTAATATAAATTGCCGTGTATTAATGAAAAAAATAGTAATAACCAGGTATATGCACGAAATTACTGTAATAACCATCAGATAAATGCATTAAATTATAGTAACATCCAGACAAGATACTTATTCATTCCGTAAATTTGTTTATAATTTTAAAAATTATATAAAAATGACTTTGTTAACATACTACCCATTGAACCAAATGGGCCCAGATTTGGTCCAGAATCGGACATTTAACCTAGACCAGTTTAGATCCTTATTGAGACGCATTCAAGCCCCAGTATAAGACCAATATTCATGATCCCAGCTTTAAGATTCAGATTTAAACCAGAATGGACCCAGGGATATTAGCATTTTTCATATGCTTAGAACGAGGACCTATTATTGGTCCAGTATATTACTTCACTTATTGAAATGGCCTTGGGTCTATTCTGGGTCAAATCTGGGTCCACTGAAGGGAGAAGTGTAGCACAAAAATTTGACGGCAAATTCAAAAATGCCACTAAGATTATTAATTTAAAAAAATGGTTGGATACTTTTTTTGAATAAATATTTGAAGTTTTAGCAAAGTAATATAATTTATTATTATTACAAATAATCTACATATTTGTTTATCGCCGATTCAAATTTTAAATTAAGAGAGACTTCAACATAGAATAACTATAACGTTTTTGCACAGTATTTGTTAACTTAGAAATATGTTCGATATAATTATATTTCTAGCAATATATTTGCAGTTTATCTGATAATATCAGAAATAGTATTGTCTTCTCTTTTAAAAAAATAATTATAATGTTTAAAAAAGTTGCCACCGACGTACAACAGACTAGTTTTTGCAAGCATATTTTCAAAAAATTTTACACTCTATTCTAAAAATAATCAACATTACAACTTATTGTTAATCGTGGAGTAACATAAAATGGAATTCACATATCTATGAAAGATTTTTAATCAGTGGAATAAAACAATACTAGTTTGGAATATTTTTTGCTACAGGATTTAGGCTTTTATCATTGACCTTACTTTTCTTACTTCGAATACGTTGTTTAGCATTCTCTAAAGCACTTGCGACGTACCCTTTCTAGACAATTTGTCTATCGAGTGTAAGAAAGGCGGTAGTATGTTTGCTTAGTGTAGCTGAAATTAAACCATGAATATAGAACATTATGAATAATATAATTTTTTTTCTTGATGTAATAATTCATAATGTTAATGGTACAACTGAATCTAATTGGTACCAAAAAAGC
>JABFPM010000219.1:0-34576 GCA_022817325.1 Idris sp. 1 HC-2018
GTTTTTTTGTGATACGTAGATGGTTTTAGTGGTCAATCATGATTATGTGCGATCAATCTGATCGATTTAACCTACATTTTGCCCTTTTTTGTTTGCTTTTTCGACGTTTTTTTCAATCATTTTTTATTACTTATTACGTATTATATAAAGGTGTGTTTTATCTTCATTTTGTATTAATCATCGATATTATTATGTGTGTAGTTTTTGTTTCTGTTGGACAGCATGTTCCAACCAACTTTGTATTAGCTTTGTGTGCTTTTTTGTATTTCTATAAATATAATTACTTGAGTTTTATATGTAATAAAAAACAAAACAAATGTATTCCATTTTTGTCATTATTTGTACCCAAACCTTAATAGTTTAAGAAAATTGTTAACATTTTACAAATTAGCTTCATTTGTCAATAAAAATAGCCAATAAAGTTTTTACAGTTATTTTATCTGATTTAAAAAAAATGATTTTAATTTGATATTTCTTTTCTATTTTTAATAAAGTATTTAAAGAAATTAATTCCAATTTAGCATGTATGGTATATTTAGCAACGTGCCACAATGGACTGTCTCTAACAATCAAAAAAGTGGCGAATTTAATAGAACAATAAAAATTGTAATTGAATTTTTAGTTAGCTTAGTATTAATTTAAAAAAGCAAAATCATTCTAGTAACTATTTAATTTCTTTATGTAAAAAGTTCATATAAAATAATTAAAGTTTTTTTTTATTTTTATATACAAACAACAATAACGAACGACAAAGTCTGAAAAACTTAAAAATAATGTAATATAACTACAGTGCTTTTTGTAAAACTTGATATACTGGATTAAAAACGCAACATGAAACTCAAAAACTGTTTTCGGACAAAAGTGACCAAATATTCTGACAATTATACTTATAATAGCGTCAATTATAAATTATATTCCGACAAAATAGGCACTAAAAGCTTCTGAAGCAGCTGCTTCAGTGTAAAATACTGAGATTCAATTGAAAAACAAATTTAAAATCGGGGTGCTTTAGCAGACAATTCCAGTAGACATAATAAAATAACAATCCAAATAAAAAATAAATCACAATGGCGCAGAATGACGTTAACAGAAAGCATTGTCCTTTGAAGTATATAAAATTGCCATAAAGCAAGAGTGAGAATTTTACTGGTTGGCAATGCACAGAATCACAAGACGACGAATGTCATCCTAGTGGGACAAATTTCGTTAAAATGTACCTTTTCGACTTTGATCGAGGCACAATTATTGTGTTATTTGACGGCATTTAGTCTTGAAAAGGCTCACTTTAAGGATATCACTGTTGCTTCGGTTGACATGCTCAAAAGCAAAATCGAAGATTGTTGAATAAAGAAAAGATCGCATAAAGCGAGCTGCCTTTTTTTCACAACAATTTTCACGATACTGACTAAATGAAAGCAGCTATTTAGCGAGGACTATGAAGTCGACGAGACCAGGTGCTGGCTTATTGACTACAATATTAGATATATTTAAGTCAATTCTTCTCGCCAAATTTGTGTTTCGCTGGTCTTAAATCATCCAAATCGGCGACAGCTGTAAAAATGATCTTGTACTTTTGTATTCTACTTACTTCGAAATTTATAAGATCAATCATCTTAACACTTTCTTTAAATATATTTCAAAATAATTTTTAGTGCCAAGTTTTGATCAACTGAGTTTAAAATCAACCTGCAATAACATATTTATTTTGAGTAAATAACCCGGTTTTTTGTCAATCAAAACTAAATAACTAACCCGCTTACCCACTTTTGCAATATAGTAGCGCTTTTAACGAGAAAAGTAAAGTTAAGGATAATTTTATGAGTATTGCTTGTTACAAACAATACAATTTGCTTATTCACAAATTTTATTATCTATTTTGTTAATTTATTTTTAATTTTAAATAAACTCGAATCTTAAACGCTTCAGAATTTTCTGTTATATTCATATGTCATAAATATTTATGTTTTTATTTCTTAAGGGAACACCTAAGTGAAAATGCTAAAACTGGTAAAAATTAATCAATTTGCATAATTTTTGTTGCGTTATAATCCTTGAGAATGATATATCGAAGATACGTAGTGATATAATTGAAAAACAAAATTTTTATTTATTTATTATTGTTAATAATAAACGAAAATAGAGCTTTTTTCAAAGCAGTCTAGGTGCCGTAATTTTCAATCGAGTTTCTTTTTTTTCTTTTGAAATGCTCATAAAAATGTAAGAAAGAATTTGTCTAGACGGTATTTTGATATTAAAGCAAAAAAGTTACGATAATTATTCTAAAAACTTGTTAAAAAATACACGAAAAATGTTTTTTTTTTAGTTAATTGTTGATAAAATTATGTATAATTAAAATGTCTAGATTCCGTCTAGACAATGTGTTCCCAACACTTTTGGGAGCATTTTTTATTTTTAAAAAAGGAAATCGGTTGAAAACTGCGGCACATGAGCTATTTGGAAGTTGGACAAACAGGAAAAATAATTATCGGAGATAATCGTGATTAAAGTTTTACTGATATAATAAGGTACAAATACTGGGTTTCTATAACTTATTCGCATTAAATAATTAATCTGCCATTCCAGAGCCTGGAATGCCACAACTGCGACCTTCTTTTCTTTAACTTTTTTTAGCTTCTTTTTGTACCGACTCTCTTCTGTGCTACGAATCGCGCTTCGCGTTAACACTACTCTTGTGTTAACAAATTTAAAAAAAATGATTTCTAGCATGAATTTCAAGAAACGAACTTCACTACGTGAAAAAGCAAGTATCTAAAAATGTAGTAAAATGTGTTTTTCATTTTTCGCTTGGGTGTCCCCTTAAAAAGTAAATGACAGATATGTGATTCACGTATACTGAAAACAAGAATTTCCTGTATTATAAAGTTAATTTTGATTTCTTTGCTCTAATTAATTATGAATACACATTAAATGAAAATCAATTGAAAAGTAAATACAGTAAGCTTAATTAATTGGGTGTTAAAGCTACCAAAACTCAATTTTATAGCTATAACTAACCAAAGAGGTTAAATTTGACCCCTCCGGGTTTCTGGTGTTAAGTTGTACAGTTCGCACGGATAAAATAACAGTCTCGTCTGTTAATAGCTTTACAGCCCACTTCTCCCAATGTTTGTCAAGAGTATACAAATTAATTATTAAGAATACATAAGTCATTTACGTATAAATTAATAATAAAGTATGTAATAAATTTAAAGTAAAATTTTATGAATAATTATAATATTATAACATATTGCAGATAATAGAAACTGCAAAAAACAAGTGTCCAAAAACACTATTTTTTTGAATATATTGTTCCCACATAAATGCCCTTCAAGAACCACATAAAATGTATCCAGTTGCGCCTTTATTTAACCTAGGCCTCGCTTATTAAAATTCAACTTTTTTGGACAATTTTAAGAAAAAAATTATTTTATCGTATTTTAGAAATTAAATTCTTCTAAAATTTATCATTTGAAGGCATAATTAGCGACAATTTTTACAAAATTTACTAAAAAAAATATTGCTAATATCGCTAAAAAATAATGAGCATAGAGATATCATTGATAGAAATGGTGGAAACTAATTTTACACGTATACAGTCGTACTAATTATAAAGCTAAAAATCATATAAAAATATTAATAAAAATTGTTAAAAAATATTATGAGAAATAAATTAAGTTAATTTTTGTTTTATCTTATACAAATCTGATGTCTCACCTTATTTTACTGTAAAAATCGCCTAAAAGTTGTCTCGTTATCCCGGATTTGTCAATAATTAGAATTTTAACATTTAATTACATTAACGTAATGGATACACAATTGAAACTGGTCAGAGATAAAATTACAAATTATAGCTTTACAAATATTGTCGAGGTATACAAAATTGTTTACATTGATCTGTCAGATAGAATCTCGAAATACGATGCAAAATTTATCTGAACGTTAACCGAGTTCTTATTTTATTAATAAAAAGCATCTCTTTTGTAGAACTCTTTTGAGAACAAAACAATTTTTACGCAATTTTTTAAAATAAAATAAGGTGAGACATCAGGTTTGTAAAAAATAAAAAATTATTAACTAAATTTATTTTTCATAATATCATTTTGTTCAAGATTTGTAGCTTCTAATAAGAGACTTTTAAATGATCCGAAACGTCGACAATTCACAACAACAAAAAACATTGAGTCCACTAAAGTTGACTTTCTATTTCACGTTCCGTTCCTAAACTGAAAACCTATTCGGGTAAATTTAACCTGAATTCAGGTTGATCTAACCAGATATTCTGGTTGGAACCAAATTTTCTAGTTAGATTAACGTAAAATCAGGTTGATCTACCCAAAAATTCTGTTTGGAAATTGGCACAACTTGAATTCAGGTTATATTAACCTAAATGAGTTTTCACTGTAATGATTTTTATTTTCACTTGAATTTGAATTTTTGAGAAATGTGTTAATCACCTTTGTGTTTTATTACACAATTAAATTGTATAAAGAAACTCTCCCCATAAAAGAAAATCCACAACAAGTTGGCATAAGTATCGACGCAATCATTATAGACGCAATTTACTATACATGAGCCTGACGTGCAGCTGTGTCTTTCAGATTCTGTAAAGAAGATTTTAACAATGCCTTATCTTAAGAATCTAACAAGAAAACCGCTAGTCGGTAAAAAGCCGCCAAACAAACCTAATAGTGGCGGAAAATGGCAAAAAGTAGACAAATAGATTATTTCTTAATACTTCTCGAAATAATTTTTCTTTTTGTGTATTATATTCAAGAGATTTAAATTTGACAAATTAAATTTGTATATACTAATAAAAAAATTATTAAAAATAACACTTATCATAAAATGGTTATTAAAACTAGAATTTTATTTATATATACACTGCCTATCAAAAGTTCGTGAACATGCTTTTTGAGAGATCATGATTTTTAAAATGCTGACAATTTATTTATATTCTTTTTCAACTAGAAGAAAATTAATTTGGAATCTTCTTCTTTGAAATCCTTTAACTTATTTTTAAGCTGTCAGTTTAACTCATTTTCTATATATAAATGCTCGAATCTTTGGTATAAGTGAGAAGAGTTACAAAAGTACTTGTGTCCAGGTTGAAAAGCATTGGAGGATGGTGCTATCGTTTGAATGTGTAAAATGAGAGGGGACAGAGTGTACAGGGAATCGGTTAAATTTATTTTACATAAAATATAAAAACATTTTATTTTTTTGGATTTATTATATATTATTCTATAAAATTGTGCTTACTTTTATTTACAAATTTAATCAAATTAAAAATATTGATGCATTTAATTGAGTTATCACTCAGATTCTCTGTAAGGGAAATTTCACTTTTTTGTGACAATCTAAATTTTATAACATAACCTCCAGTTTTATTTTTTCAAAGAATAAGAGTTATAAAGTATTTTAAATATGATGTTATGATTTTTGTTCTTTGTTTAAAAAAATCGTTTTTATTAGCTAAATATTTTTAAAATTGATTTTGTTAATAATAAAGTTGTCCTGGCAGACACTGGTGTATCCGGAATGTCCATCACTGATACAGACAGAATCTGATCTGATAGTCACTAATCCAATTTTACTTGTAATAAAATTAATAAAATTCATACTAAAAAACAATAAATAAAATAATCAGAATACATTTTTTGATAAATAAAAATTTCACTGATTTCAATAAAATAATCTTATTTGTGTTTATATGTCAAATATAAATTATATGAACGAATATAAGTCAATCATCCGCTTATAGTGACAGCGATTGGGTACTTTACCTTAAGTGTACGACTGCTTGATTTTTCAATTTGTTTTTCTTACATTTTGAAACGAATATTTTATTTAAACTGATTTTGTCAAGTTTTAAAGAAAATATTTTAAATTATAATATTTTTGCTTCATCTTTATAAATTGATAATTTTTTTGTTTCACTTTTTATTGACAGCAGAATAAAATAAAAACAAAATTGATCAGACGAGGACAATCGAGGCTTACTTATGTTATCAATAATTTTGATTAGCTCGAAGATGAGGATTAAAGTTTTATTTCGTATTTAAATCAGGTTAATAAGAGATTACATTTGATATAATTTTGTTACGTAAATTTAATTTCTTGTTTTTTCTTTTTTTTGAAGTCAATGATGAATTTCAGTGAAAAAAATTATCCTTTCCGTTCAATTTAAATGTCAACATGACTATCAGACATTACTTTTTTCTACAAATAAAATTGAAGCACACGTTTAATTATCTTATTTCTAAAGAGAAAAAAAAAACAGAAATATACTTTATAAAGGAAAAAAAATAACGTAGCATAAAATTGATTTATGAACGACCGTAAAATGGTCAAAGTACATTTGTATATTGGTACTAAAAATATAATTCAGCGGGGGTCAAAATCGTAACAAAATTTATCATGCAATTTACAACCTCGTGTCAACGTCGTTTCAATATATAAAAAAAGTGAAGGGCAAAAAATGTAACACGAGATTCCACACGTGGTTAAGAATCGAAGCGCTTTATCCTCGCACACTTGGAGCGGGCTTTGTGTATAGAAACACTAATATGAGGGTACAGACTTGACTCATTTATTGTATGCTGTAGATATATTTGGAACGATGGCCGAAAACATTTGTTAATGCAGCGGATATTAACAGGCTCTCAAATTCCGCGAGAGCTTCTTACTTATTATCCCTGATGATAGGACGGAAACTAATGACGCGTTACCCGATTCTTTTTAACAGATTTGGATTTAACTGTCGTTCACTCCGCACGCTCGTTAAATCATCTCGTTGTTCACTTCCGTTTTACAAATTTTATTAAGATTAATTACGCGTATGTTCGTCCGTAAAAGAATAAATTAGAAATAATTGTTTCAATAGCCATTGAGGATGTTCAAATAAAAAAAAAACTTTTATTGATATTAGTCAAACTAATCATTTTTAGCATACAGATATCCTCTGATTATGCATTTGTAAACTTTTTTTAATAAATCAAAAATTAAACTTAAATAATAATATTTTTTTTCTAATGTACCGATGATTTATTCAATTTAAACTACAATAGATTTTTATTTATTTAAAAAAAGTTTCTGCATCAGTTTTCAATACTTTGTTATCAGCAACTGACGATTTTGTGTGCAACATAACATTCAGACAGGCAGTAAAAAATAAACGTGAATAATCATTCCAAGATTATCAGAATCAAAATACAGAAATCTGGTTTTCTAAAACATAATATATTTAAGAAATATACTGTCAGAAACTCAAATTCTGATTAATGAACCTTATGCTGTGGAAAATAGGAATAACTAAGTCACGTATTTAAGCCTCCACTAAACACCCGGAATCTCCGCCTTAAAATCTGTTTTATAACTATTAATAGCTTATCTAGAGTGCTAATAGGCCTTATTTGAGATATATTAGTAACATTTTTATGATAATTATTTTTTACCATGTTTATTATAAAATTGTATATTTTCAAAATCTAAATTTCAAAACTGTTATTCATAAAAAAAATAAACTTTTTGACATCAAAAAAGTCAAAAAAAAGTCTCATTTTATCTTGAAGCACAACAAACTGAAAAAATTACAAGAATGAAAGGGAGCTGTGATAAAAAAATGGGTAAAAAACGAAGTAGAAAACCTTTTTTTATCATGCGACTCCAAACTTATGTGCGAACCTGCGCGCAGGTGCATTATTTGTGACTTTTTGTGCAATTTTTTCTCAACTTGTGGCCCAACGTTTTTTTTAAAATTTTTTTCTCTCGAATTTTTGTTATACTCCCAGTATTCTAATGTCATGAATATGATCAGGTAATTCGTAAATAGGGGTCTCCAATTTTTTGGTACATTTTTTTGTACTACCAAACGAATGCCACCAAGGAAGAAACAATTTAATTTTATTTTTGCTGCAATTTTGACATAATCGTGGGCATAATCAAGCGATTGAGCATAATCTCTTGACGAAAGATGAATATTAATTGAAAATAAGAATAATAATCCGATGAAGATGCTCACTAAGTATGTTGAATTTTGTGTAAACGATAGAATTTCATCTATAAATGATGAAAAATTTTCAAGTTGGGAGGCCAATTCGTCCGAGTTATTGTTGACGCAATAATGGACTATCGAGATCTAAAAGTGCACCCTTAGGTCACAAAAAATGCGGCTATTGATGTTTTTTATAGTGCATTATTATATAAGTAAAGAAAAGTTTAGATTGAATGGACACCTAGCCGGACAGGAAATGCGTAACAATACATTTTGCTTTCGCGTTCGAGAACGTCTTCGCTTTTTTTCTCATTGATGCACCAAGTTTTACTGAAACGTCTTGAGGATCTGCAATGTACCGATCATCCGGTGTCGTATTTCCGAGCTGCGACATTAATTTATTATAACGCGGTCTAGCAGAACCAACATGGACAAATGTTTTGAGGAATCTGTGGAAGTTTTTATATTTTATATATATTGTGTCAGTCTTTATGAAATTTTAGATTGATCTTATCTTCTTTCTTTTTGTGTGAACAAAATGTTTGTAATATGATTTGTAAAAAAATTCAATTTGTCTGAAATCATTAAAATCTGTTTGAAGTATTTTTGTACGTAAATTTATTAATAGAAAATTACACATTTTTATGAAATAGATTATGTTTTTTTGAAGCGTAAAATCCATTTCACACGAGAAAACTTAAGAATCGCCTGTAATAACTGTATGAATGCTGACTCACTTTTTGACTATAGAAAATGTTTTTCCATTTTTCTTTAGTGTTCTATTAAAGCTTTGTTACAATTGATAAAATCATATAATGCCTTTTTCTTATTTCAAAACATTTTGAAATGTGTATCTAAAAAGAGTTTTCTTATTGAAACTGAATTTACAAAATCATTGTACTTTTATTCTAATTCTTGATGCATATTCATGATATATATTTTCGTTTTATTATAAGTTTATACAAAGAAAATCCCGCGTTTTTAAAAAAAATACTACTTTTCATTTCGTAGAATGTTTTTCATACACGAAACATTGTTGAAAAAAGTTGTTAAAAATATTATATATTAAAAATTGTATAAAACAATTAAGATATTGCAAAAATGTAATTACAAAGTAATCTATAATTGCAGAGTAAATTCCCTTGTAAGGTGCAAGCACCTTACATTTTTTTCACACCACCAACAGAAAAAAAATGTCTCATTTTCTTTTGACAATAGAAGTTTTTTCACATGTTTTAGTAGAAATATCATTTTTCTTTAATTTCACTTGACACTTCAACCTGCAAACTGTCATTATTTAAATATTTAAATTTAAATGTTGACCACGAAAATCTACACTATCAATTTTCAAAACACCTCCAGCCAGTATCATAACACCTTCGGGTGCCAAAATTGTGACGTTTTTGTTGCCAGAAAGTTATTGTTATTCATGCGAAAACATCTGTTACCAAACATTCTACAAACGACCCGGGAATTGTGTGCACACATCTCCTAGTGTGATATTTTGTCCAAGAAAAATTGTCCTTCTTCAAAGAAAGTAAAGGAGCGATATCGTACGAAAGGGGCACCCCGTCGAAGCCCCGTCGACTTTGCATTATTAAAGACCACTTTAGTCCGGAGAAAAATTGTTTAATGGATTTCTAGACGTACACGTGTTCGTGGACGAAATAGTTGTCAATCCCGCCCGAGTACAATAACTTGGATGCCCACAAAAGCACCCATCATCCCGAAGTCAAAATTTTCTGACACGATTCACCTCCGACCATAATTAAATGCCCAAATTTCAACCAAGCGTGACGTTTATATTATACGGATAAAGATTGTAATGTAAAATTTTTATACATTGGAAATAAAGAAGGTGTATTAATTTTTTATGAAAATAATCCTGAATTATATCATCCCTTTGCTCAAAACACTTTTAAATTTAAAGAAAATATATATACAATTTGATAATTTGGTTTTGAGAAAAATTTCAAATTTATTCGTCAGCACAATTTCTTACTCATCTTTTTCATCAATCACTAATAAGAATTTCAATCTTATTTAATAGGAATTTAACTTTTTTTTTATTCTTAGAGTTAAATGAATTGTCAATGACTTTTCAATTCTAACAGTCAAATTTGATACAAAACTTGTGACTTTAATCTTTAACAGAAATTATCAACGGAGAATTCCAGTAAAAACTAACTGTTATTCATGTTAAATCCCGACACACAATTAGTGACGCATGAACTTTCGCACTAATAAGATAAAGCTATTGAAAATGTTCAGAGAAGAATCTTCGATTGCGGTGAAATCTAGTAATCGGATTAAACTAGACTAATTTATTGGATAAGTGATGTTCTAGCTTCTGACATAATCTGTGCTAAAAAAACATACACAATAGTTTGCCCATAAAAATGTAAATTTTATTTTCGTCTGAAAAAGTTGAAGTGGTCAGCTATTCATAAAAGATTGAAAAAAATTGACTTTCATTACTATTTTTACAAAGATTTGATATAAAAAAATAACATCAACATAATCTGATTTTCGTTTCATGTCGTTGCAAGGCCAAGAAAACAGTGAAGTCAATTGTAATGATGTTGTCACAGATGCGTGCCATTAATTCCGTACAAAACACTCACTTGGGTAAATATTTCGTTCTGTCTTTGTTCGTTGACTTAACGTTACATGTGTTATTTCAGTCAAAATTATAATGGACTACGTGAAAATTCAGGTGCTATGAAGTTTACTGATCGCTCGGTTGTTTGGGTGACAAGGTTTTTTTGTTAGCTTATTTACAAGCGACGTGCACAATTTGTTATGTCGCGTAGGGAGTCTAAGATTATTTAAGCCGATGATCACTAAATAATCTGGTCTGACTGAAAATTTTTGTTTGCTCAATTTTCGTTTACAAAAAGTATTAATCCAATAAATAAATATACTGAAAAATTTTCAGCAGAAAAAATAAATTGAAAAATCCAATATTTTGTTATTAACATAGGACTGGTATACTAAAAATAAAATGTACATTCCTAATTTTAAGAATTTAAAATAATATTAAAATGTAAAGTAACAAAAACGACATTCATAAGTCAAAAATGAAAAAAATGTAGTATTTTAGCAAAAAACTTGTACATTTCTTTGCACAGTTGTAAAAGTTAAAAGCGAATTGTGACTTGCCAATAAAACATCTGTTCGAAAATTCGGTCCAAGCTCTTAATTACAACATAATATTATGACACAATTGAAAATCTTCTCAATCATCAGATTTAGCACTTCTCTGCGTAAGATTATTGCTAAGCCCAGATAAACTTCATTTTTTATGTTCCTTGTCAACTTTATTACATTTTCTTTTTCATCTGGCCTTTTCTTGCCTTTTATATTCTTTATACCTATACGTTTTCTCAGCAGCTTTGAACAACTAGGACATACTAATCTTCCGGATTCAGGCAACCAGCAGTGACAAAACGAGAGAATAAAAAAGAAAAAATCGCTTTCCTGGCTATCAAGATCATAGCTGAACAATGAGTCTGTTACTGAAAATAAGTTCACAGTCTCCTCTGTTGTTAAATATTTGTGTCACCCGACTATACCTTTGTGTATAGACGCTGGCCAGCCGTCCTTTCAGTCCGAACCACGGGGTCTTCTTAATTTGCGTCATTGTACTACACGCGGTCATATCTTAGGGTGTCACGTTTTTATTTTAGCAAGTCACAATCTGTAACATATCATTCCAACACGAAATAAAATTGTCCAAAAAGTCTACAGAATTGAGTCAAAATTGTATTCGTGGAAGAAAGTCTAAAGAAATGACAATTCAAAATAAATTATGGCCAGTTTCTGCTATAGACGTTTAATAAATTTGATGAGGATTTATTGGTTTTGGTCGATCGAAATTAAGTTTTATAGAATGATTGATCTGTTATATATTTTTTATTCTCCTAATTACTGGATTTTTTTACCACTGTTTTTCAGGGGTAAATTAAAAACCTTTATTCTCAATAGGAAGATGAATGAAACATCTTGCAAAAAAGAATATAATTCAAGCTTTAAAAGAATCCCCATTTTATAAAAAATGCTGACAAACGAATTTGTTTCTGCGAATCAAACATATTGAGATACTTAATACAAGATATAGTTGTACTCATAATTTAGACAATGAAAGAAAAAAAAGAAATTGCCAGTTTATAATTTATCTTACAAAAATTAATTTAGATCAACAATACTTTGAAAGGAAATTAATAAACTAGAGGATTTCACACTCGTGAGTGTGGAGAACTATAATCTACAGTAGACAGCCAGAATCAGTGTTGAAAAAACAGTTGAAAACGATGCTGTTATATATCAAGTAAGCATATCAAATCCTCGACACATTAAGTATCTAAGTTTCCGACGACACGAGACATTTGGATCGAGAAATAACATCTGTATTAATTTGTGCCCTTGGTTTATAGCTAATGACATACATATATAGATCTGGTTTGTGTCGAACGGATCCCAAATGGGGCATTATTAAATTTTATTTACCCAATTTTTTTGGTCATTCGACTAACCTCCGCTGCCACTTTACATGCACGTGCGTAAAAAAGAATGTTTACTTCCCTCACGTTCAGTATTCATCTGCTTTTATGGTCATCAAAAGATCAAATGTCGTCATTTTAAGGAACTACGAGTTTAAAAAAAAGATAAAAATTCCATTCTAAAAGTTGTTTTTCTTCTTTTTACAAAATCATCCTTGATCAATTTTATTTTTCAAATAAAGTTGTTTTATTTATTTTTTTAATCCGATCAAATTGTCACTACTTTTCCAAAAAAATTTTCAAACAACTATATTTCACAGTCACCCCAATTTTCACTTAATTTCAATTTTTCATTTTGTTTTCACAATAAGCATTATGACACAAGCCATTTCCTGGCCATCTCGCACAAATAAAGATCACGTACATGGCTTTGAAAACGCCCCAATTTGAACATTAGTAAACCCTCAGCTTGTGGCACATCTTTCTTCAAGATATCACGAAGAATATATCTGAAAATTTTATGATACTGCACGAAGCTTTTGTGAAGCTCCTTGCACTCTCTGTCCCAGTTTGTATAACGCTGACAGAAATTGAATAATAGGAAATGGCTGGAACGTACAATGTAAAGTTTACCTTTTCAAGTATATTGTGCACTTAGTGAGAAATCGGTAAATCTAGAACAGCAAAGTTTACAGCAAATTCTACAATATGTTAGATCATTTTGCAGCCAGATTTAAATGTGTATTCAAAAATAAATACTCGAAATACAAGAAGTTCGTCAAAAATCACTTTTTACAAAATTTATAAAAAGATCGAGATCCGTTTACGTTTTATTTTTATGACAAATCTGATTCCTTATCAAAATAATACTAAGCTGGATTTCGATCAAGTACGATTGTGTCGAAAGTAATTTAACTACATACTGTAATTTTTATCTTTTTAGTTTGTTGTTCCAACAAATTTTAATTATTTTCAAGTTGTTTCAATTTGAACAAATTTAATTGTTAAAATAATATTTTTTCCTAAAATTGAAATTTTAAATGTATTTTGGCTATTGAAAGAAAAAAAATTATTGCAAAAAGAAGTTACCTAATAAAAGTATGATCAATCAGACGCAGCATCTTTTTTATTGAAAACATCTTCATCGTATTGATCTTATGCGAAGCAGCATCTTGCACCTCGTGTAATCTTCAATCATACGGATCGTTGACGCAACGGATTTTTCGGTATCATGCCTTGATGGTTTACTTTTTTTCAACACCGAAAGAAGATGTGCTCGGAAAAATTGTTTGCCAAATATTTCACGGTGGTTTTATTTCGATCCGCACGGAAGCCCGCGGCCAGACATTCATATCCAAATAATTGACACAAAGTGCGCACCGATGTCCTCTTTTTTGTATGTAACACCAAAACCACACGGCTGGATTATTTTAACGCGAGATTGGTTTCGGTTTTAACGCCTCGTGATTTATCTGAAATACGCCGGCAAACACCATCTTGATGAAAAAGAAGTGGCACTCTCTCCTCAATGCACTTTTTTTATTTAGATATTACACTTTCTAGTGTCGCCTTGTAGTGTGAAATTTTTCAATAGGATTCTTCATTCAAAAACTTTGTTAGATGCCTTTTTCGAAGGATTTCATGCATCGATTAGTAACTATGGCCCTCGTTATAAAGATATTGAGTTCGGTCATAAATAAACAAACTTCGTCTTACAAACATTCAAAAACTATCATTAACGACAAATTTAAATGAATTACACAATTTTTAAAGGTGCAAATATTTTCATCGATATATGAAATTGCAAAAAATCTGAACATGAATAGCTGAGAAACACCTGGATTTCGCAAACCTCTGACCCTGCAGAGATATTTTTATTACTCCCCTGGATATTTTTGTTCCTTTGTCGATTTGAAAAGACAAACTAATCCGCTAAACTCCACCCACAAGAATGCTTTCGTTCAACTTTTGCGCTGCTTATAATTTATGTGCAATCTCTTTCGCGTCTTTTTAACGATTGGAAATGGGATGTGAACTATAATTTGATGGGCCAAAATGTGGTTGCAACGGAAGTGCGTAGGAGCTATTAGTTTCACGCGTCGTTGATTCTCGTCAGCTAAAGAGAGACAGATTTGTGACAATGTGCACGCTTGCGTGATTTTAATTGTGACAATGGACAGGAGTTGAATCTGATGCTGCTCTCTTATTATTAGCTTAAATGTTCTGGGAAAAATAAGGTGGGGCCGCTTTGATAGTGTCCTCATTTGTTCTCTTTAAAAATGTATAGTTTATTGGTATAAATATAGTTATAAGTATTTCATGCTCTCATTAGAATGGATTTAATTTGTTTTATTTCAATATAATTAATTTTATTATGCTGACAAGATTATCAGAGTTGTAAAATTAAAGTAAGTATTTTGATAAATTATTACACCGAAGATAAATTTATTTAAAAGAGATAATGCTTTTTAATGCATTTAATGTAAAATTCAAAGTAAATTATATAAAAAGTTAAATATCATATATTGATTTTAAAAAAAAATCAACATAAATAAAAAATCTATTGTAAATTGTATTCAAATATTTTGATAGCATTTTTTACTAAATAAACTATACTTAAAAAATTAATAGTTATTAGTCAAGTCTTTTGTAAATACTTCATGTTTATCGATGGTTTTCTTAAACTTTCTCAAAATAATTTTATTTTTATTGTGGGCAGGATTAAGCTTTACCCTTATTAATAATCCTGAACTTTAAACATGGATGACGAAGTATTTAGGAAAAATGTCAGTCATTTCGTACTGGAGTTAATATCATACCTTTTATTTTCTTTTATTATTTGAAACTTCATAGAATATATTTTTATTTTAGAATGAAAAATTAAAGTCATCATATAAAGGCCTGAATATTCGTTTTCTATTATTTTTTTTTAAATTCTTTTATTGTTATCAATTTTATTAGAAAAACAGCATATCTCAGACTTAATAGGTTTTTTAATTTTATAAAGTATTAGTTTGATTTTTACACTAAGTAAGTTCAACTTGATTATTAAAATTATATAACATATTTTTTAAAAAATATATTAAATTAAAAATGAGTTCATTTTTTCAATTATTTTAAGTCAGTTTTTTTAAATATTACAATTGACTTCTTGAACTTTATTCTTTATGGAATAAAAGAAAAAAATGATTGTTCTCGAAAAAATTCATTTGTTAAAACACATTTTCTTTAGCTATAAAAATTATATTTTTAATTAACTAAATAAAATGAGCAATTTTATATGCCAAATCATTAAAATTTATGGTCAAATTCCCTATAGCCCTTTCGGCTTGACTAAAATTTTATAAATAATCTTCTTATCAATATTCTAAATACTTGAAAAATACAATTTCCTATAATAAAAAAAAAATTTGAATAAATTATTAATAAATTTTTTAGTTATCTCGCGATCTGAATAATAAATTTAATATTTCTACGAATAATAAATTCAAATGAGTATATGCTAATCGTTTAGAAACATTCATAACATTTTCAAATACATCCAAATCATTAGATGATTCAATCGAAACATTCAAGAGTCTTCTATAAGACTGCAATATTGAAAAAAGTTTCTTTCTCATGCTGTATTTCATATAATTCACAAATAAACCAAATTAAATGAAGTGTGCAATAATTGACCACTTTTAATAATAGAATTGATCTAAGCAATTTTAATTATTTTTAAACAAAAAAACAAATTAATAAAAGAAAAGTTAATCTAATTTGTCTTCTTTTTTTATGTTTTTTTCACGCTTTTATTTAATATTACGTATAAACGATAAGGCGATATTCTTGGAAAATATACATTGCTTAATTTTGATGCTCTTACATTTATAGTTGTGTTTTTAATTTATTTTTTATTTAATTTTTTTGGTATATGTTTCAAATCAAATAAAACATATTTTAAATTTTGTTTCATTTTTTATTGTTCACAATTTTAATAACGCTACGATAATTTAATTGTTTAATGAAGTTGAAGGCTATCAGATATCAAGTTGTGATATTCACAATTTTTAAATCAGCTATATTATCGAAAGGTCATTGAATATGTTGACAACAACAGAGAAGAAATAGAAGTCTGTTTATATAAGAAAATTAAATTTCAATAATCACTTATGATAACTGATTAACATCATCAGTTTTCCTTATTTATTCCCAATCAGAGAGAAAAAATAGATCATTACTTTGAAATAAGCAATTTTATTTTTGATTATGTTTGAATGTACATCTTCTCAGTTGAAAAAACTATATAAGTTTAAGTAATGCAACAAGTGCACCGAAAGTCCACAGAATCCTTACATGATGTGGCGATACAAAGTCTTCGTTAGTTTTATTACTTTAACCGTGTTTATTTTTAATATACATACAAGTTGTGCATCTGTAGGAGCAGTGCAAATTGCAGACACTTGGAGAGGACTGGCCGATGAGCTCTACGATTTGAGTCTAAAAGTAAATGAAAAAGCAGTTTTTTTGGTCAATAAAGCTGATAATACTGTCAGAGCTTGGTGTGCTTCAGCGGATGACAGTTTAGGAGAAAAAAGAATCAGCCCTGGAGGATCCTTTTCCTTTAAGTTCCATCCACGTATAACTGGTGGCTACACTGTGTTTTGGTGTACAGTTGAGTCCAATGGTTACTGGGCAAGATGGGACGTTTATAGTAAATGGTTGCATAATTATGGATTCCACGATTTCGAATTCTACAAAGGTTATGAATTTGAAATTCACAATGATGGTGTTTACTTTAAAGGAAAAAAAATCAGAGGATTGGATTCAGGTCACAATAAATACAGGTTGTGGGAGCATTACGATGAGAATAAAGATGGATATGGCAACTCTTTGGAGGGGTTTATTGATGGAGGTATGTGCAATAACATTCCTGGATGGATGGAAGAGAAAACTTCTTTAGTTACTATTTGTGATAACCAGTGTGTTATATTGTTTGAAAATCTGCACTGTAATGGAGAAACTTCGAGACTTCAGGCAGGAAATGGTTGCTATGACATGTTTCTAACTAATTTTAACGATCGAGCAAAATCTGTAAAAGGTTGTTGAATTATTTGCAAACTATTTTTAAAATAGTATTTTCTAATAAAAATTTATACTACGATTGTAATTTTTGTAATACAAACTGTATTTTTCACTAATTTGGTGATTATAATTAATGTATGTTACATATATTGTACCAAAAAATAATTTTTTGTGTATATATATAAACCAATTTCTTTATGTGTAACGGAATTTCAAACAACCCAAAATACAGATGTTTTCAGCATTATGATCATCACGAGGACTTTCATTTGCGAATCCTAAAAGTACATTCAAAGAGCCCAAAAAGGGAAAAAAATCTTATGTTCACCCGCACTCTGCTTTTAATAGGGGTGGATTCACAAAGCCCGCAGCCTCTTCACCGATGTCAAACACGCAATCGCGAATTGCGATCTTTTTTACTGGAGCAGTTGCACCAAACTCTGACACAAGAAATAGGCTGTGCGTTTCACGGTTGGCCGAAGATATTTAATGAGCCGGTTACAGCAACACATTGAGGTGTTGTACCATATAGGGTGGTTACCAAACATATATAGGTACTCACGTGTATATATATATATCTCAGTTCTCGGATTATTCAACTAACACAACTGAATCTCGGATTTCACTTCTTACTCGGATCTTACAGTATTTTGAATTGAGATAATATTTAGGATAAATAGATAGAAACGCAACGTGCCAGCTTGCTAAGGATTATTGGAAATGGCCTCCTAACATCGTGGATGAATACCTCAAGCTCATGCCCGGATGCGTGTTAACAAAACGTAATTACAGATTTGAATTTGAAATATAAATATTTGAGAAAGTTACAAAACATTAGAAGATTAGAGTCACATTGGAAGTGTATACATGAGATTTTGCTCAAATTAAGGGAATTATTTGAATTCATTTTTATTGCAAATTAAGAAATAAACTTAATTAATTTAGGTTCAAAGTTATATATATTATATATATATATATATATATACTGGACAGAAAAAAAGGCCACCTAGTTAAAATCAAAATTTAGGCCACTTTCAAGCCTTCGTAACTTCTGTAATTTTCATCGTAATTGAATATTTTTTTTTTTTAGATTAAAGTTTGAAGTCTCAACTTTTAGATACATTTGCGAAAAAATAGAATTTTTTTTGTTTATGCAAATAGTTTGTAAACAAAAAGATTTTTAGGTATGAAAACTTTACCAACTTTCCATGGGTGTATGGGAAAAATTTGCCGCACAACCTATGGTTTTCATGATGATTTCTAAAAATTCATTTTTTTCTTAACAAAATTATTATAAAATATTATTATAATATTATATATAAACAAGATTAATTATGACATGGTTTGTGTAGTAAAATGACAGAGTATTGGCAAGGCTATGGCAAAGCTATGGCAAACATTATCGGAAGATTTTGGCACCATTATAATGTCCTATCGTCTTAAATTACCGTTATTGCTTAAATGTAAGAATTGATACAAATTTAAGCTCATTATAAAAATAAATTTAATTTAATTTAACGATCATTTAATTTATGTCACGACATTCTAAGAACAAAAATGTAAATTTTCTAGATAAATAAAAACATTAAATTTTAATAAGTCTTCAATTGTGATATTGAACTAAGCATTGTAGATCAAAAGTGACTGGCTTTGATTTGCCCCTCTATGAAAAAGATGCGAAAATGCAATGAAAACTTCAATTGGCCGTAAAATGGCCATTTTTCATGGAAAAACCTTTTTTTCATTTTGTTAAAAAAAAAATGAATTTTTAGAAACCATCATGAAAACCATAGGTTGTGCGGCAAATTTTCCCCATACACCCATGGAAAGTTGGTAAAGTTTTCGTACCTAAAACTCTTTTTGTTTACAACCTATTTGCATACAAAAAATTCTATTTTTTCGCAAATGCATCTAAAAGTTGAGACTTCAAGCTTTAATCTAAAAATAAAATATTCAAATACGATGAAAATTACAGAAGTTGTCTTGAAAGTGGCCTAAATTTTGATTTTAACTAGGTGGCCTTTTTTTCTGTCCAGTGTATATATGTATATGAATTTAATTTTTTTATGTTTGCTGAATAATTAGAGTTTTACGTAAAGATAGATATTTTTATAAAAATGTATATGTATAATTTATTAATTCGTATTTTCTTTATCCGTGACAAAGAAAAGCTCTGAGGCAGATGTGACTTTGAAAAATATATCCCGAGTAAATGACACATTATAGCACTCTGATTTAGTTTCTACATTTTGAATAGATTAGATAAAAAGTGTAAGTTAAAATAAATTGCTCGTATTTATAAGATTATAAGAAAGGAAAGAAATCATTAATAAAACAAGTTTACGGGCAAATGTGCAATTATATTTGCATTAAGTTTATAAAATATATATATTTCTACATAAAAGATTAATTGTTTGCCTTAAAAGCAACAATTATGAATCATTTATCAATACGTTTATATTTTCTTAATTTTGTTATCTTTATCATTTTAGAAGTTTTTTTTATAAAAATGTTAAGTTGTAACAATTTATATCAATTTGCGTTCAAAAATAAAAAGTTAAACATATAATTTAAAATTGTGTATTATATAAAACACAAATCAAAACTTTTTATAACTAAAAAAATAGAATCGAACAAATTTTTTCTTAAACAATTCTTACAATTATGAAATAAGATAAAATTCCTTTTTTAATTTTTGTTCAATATAAATTATTATAAAATATGTTAACTAGCATGATCAACATATTTTTTAACTATAATTTACCAGATACCATGAAACAAAAATTTAAATATAATTTTGAAATACAGAATGATACATTATGGGTAAAACTGGTAGCATATTTTTGAATATATTATATTAGATAATATCTTAAGCACGTCTAGGAATGGAATTTCATATCAGATAATTTCTTTATCACTCAATTTAGTTTTATGCTCATTTTACCTTAAAAATGTATTTCATAATAATTATTTGAATAACATTTTCATTTGAATTATCAAACAGCTGAAAAATTCAAGTAAAAAAGAATCCTTTATAAAAATTTAATTCCTCTGAAATTGAAACTATTTTATGACAAATTTAAAAAGATGATTATCAAAACTTCGAAAATTTCATGCCTAACTGTTGTGACAGTATGTACATCAAATTTACATCACAAAATGAAATTTCCCTCTAATCACTCATCTTAAAATTCCAAAAATAGAAAGCCACAAAAAATACTTCAATTAATTGTCATCGTTTTCAATTAACGCGGAAACTTTGTGGCAAAGGCATTATTCCCGGACATTGTGTCGTCCATTCACCGTTCGTATCGGTGCATCAAAGCGACTGTTGTCCGACGAATTGCATCTACATAACAAGCCTTTGCTCGTAAAGCGTCAAAGCCGACCTTCTCTCCACACAAATAATGGCTCAAAAAGGGCCTCGAGAAAATAATATTAAATAAAAAAAGAAAAGAAAGTAAAGAACGAGAAGCTTGGTATGAAATTCGCTCCCCCTGCGTCACGGTGAGTTAGCCCTTGAAAGTACAGGAAAACTCGCGAACAAAAAGCATCAACGGTGACGGGAGACCCGCGCTAATTCGCCGGAACGGGTGGTCTTTTAATCCAGCTTCTTTTAGATACCGAACATTAACATCGCACATATGCCATCTGACCTATTATAACACCTCGACAATGCTCGTTCATAAATCAGACGACATGTCACGCTGCAACTAAACGGTGGAAATGTCCGTGAAAAACCGTTTCGTCGTAGAACGAAACGTGTGGACAATCATTTTTTGAGTTTATATTACGTTTGTCGAGTGTGATTAGACACGAAACGAATTCCGGAGTTGCGCGCTTATTAAACACGAAAATCGCTTCATTTTGGATATTAGATGCGCCAATTGACGGAAATTGGAATTTTATGAGGTTTACTTATAAAACGATATTTTTGAAAAGCTGTTAAGAATTAATCGAATTAAATTGAATTTCAAGAAGAAAAAACATTTATCATCCAAATTCTAGAAATTAAACTTTTTATTTTGTATATCCAAAATTAGGAAATAAAATACAAAATTATTACACACCAAATTTGAGAAACAATAACACATAAGTAAAGCAGAGTAAATTACGATAGTATCAAACTGATAATATCAGTGTTCAAAATCGGCGGAAAATAATTTTTCAATGCAACCTGTTGTTTTCAAATAAAGGATACTCCTTTTAAAATTTACTATTACATTGTATGTTCTTCTTCGACTTTATGCATATTACGTCGTTAAATGCAGATGATGCTGCGGCTTCAGAATTTTTATTGCATCATTGTTTTCTGATAGTGGCCTTTTTTATTAAAAATCATTCGGTACAATAGAGCAATAAAAATTTAACTCTCATATATAAATTGCTGAAACACACATTTGAGTATATTTTTGTGCATGACAGCATTTGTAATTGTGCAAATTATTTCTGCAACATTCTTGTAAAACATGAACAATCGAGATTGCTTTACAAATTCAATTGTATATAATAAATTATTTTCGAACTGAGTTTTTATACCAAAAAAAGTTGTGACAAAAAGTGGACTAGTTACGGTAAAAAAAAATCTTCCACGCCAGATGCTGATCTTATTACATAATGCAAAACTCCTTGTCATCTGATTTTTGCAGAGAAAGCTAAGCCGTTTTCAGGAAGCGGTGTAAATGACAAGCCATGATTTTTTATGCGCCATCTCGCTTGGTCTTTTAAAAACGTTTTATCCTTCTTTCTTTTTTGTGGCACTTCCAAAGTTGACAGGGCACTTGTTATGAGGCTGGTGCACGTGTTCTAATGGCCACGAAGGGTCCGATGAGATATGCCCGCAGGATGAGAAAAGAAAAAAAAAGAATACGAGTCAAAAAGAAACAAGATAAAGAGGCAAAGATAGTCGTCCAGAGGAGATTAGAGGTGGTTGGCTCGACGAATTCGAGGGGAATCGAAGGGGGCTTTTCAACTTTCGTAAAGGAGTTACGTAACGAAACGTGTTCCCTAATGATTGTCTATAACCCGTAAATAATCACGATGATGATAATAATAACGGACACAAGAGAGATAAAGATGGCTATTTGATTGATCTTTATCGCGGTAAGGTTCGAGTAATTTCCCGTAAACCTGTGTTGACAATTTGTTAGATATTTGAGTAAAAACAAAATTCACGTTAATCTCAATTTTATCTTATTTTTGATGTCAAGTTGATGAAATATTTTGAAATGTTTAATTGTAAGCAAAAAAAACGTTTACATTTAAAAATAAATAACAATTTTTTTACTAAAAAAAGATAATTCATTTGTAAAAAAAACTTAATATAATATATTGTAAAAGTCAAAATTAAGAAGTTCAAACGCTTGAAGGGGGAGGGAGGGGCGATTTTGCACATGTGTGACACAATAAAGGAAATGACGCAATATAACCGACATAACAAACCAATAAAAGGCATTTTTAAATACGCTTTTTATATCGTAAAAAAGCAACGATAAAATTTTACCGCACATGTGCTGTGCATATCATACGCCTCAATGCGGAAGAAAATTATCGTGTCATCTGCTAAAATAGAGACATTTACATAGTTGTTATAATCTTATTTATCATGTCAGGACAATGATTTGTTTGTCCGCTCGAAATTTTATTAATAATTAAAATAACTGGCCATATTTTAAAACATTTAACTTTTTTTTTGATTAATTCAAAACAAACTATTTTGAGACCTTCAAAAACTGTGTAATAAGGAAACTATTTTTTATAATGATTCATTTTTTATAAAGATTAGAAAGTTTTTTTCTGGACATTTAAAATTGTACATTGTTTTTTAAACACAAAAGAAAAAAATCGTTTTTTAAGTCCTGGCAAATAACAATAGTGTTCCCTACAGTTCCATTTTTACGGTATTTTTTGTTTCTTTGGAAAAATAATTTTAAATGAATCTCATTTTTACAATTAATTTTGAATATAAAGGGAAATTCATAAAACATTTGTAATAAATTTAATGTTCAATCGTATTTTGTTCTCTTTTGTATTTAAAACATGATTAATCAGATATTAAACAATACTCCATACAAAAAAATCATTTTGTTTCACGGTTGACTCTCTTAAATCTATTTTCAAAAACATAACACGAGAAGCGATTTTTTAACGACAGGTGCACTATTATGTTTCCTAAAAACAATTATGCCGGCTTTCTCTTTGACAACTTTGTCTTTTTAAAATCCTTGAAAAAATGACTTAACGTGCAAAATCGTAATTAGGTGCGTCAACGCTCGGTAATGCCAACAACTTACTTCACCCTGCCGACGTTTTTAAATCCAGTCTCTGCGCATTTGTAAGCAGAAACCGCTGTGACCAAAAAAAGAAACTTGAAATGCACTGAGCAATTCAAAACATGAACTAATTAAACACGAGAACTCATATTACTTAATGAAGTAATTACTTTTTTCAATTGCATCATTTACAGTTTTTAATTAAAATCAATAATTCATTAGCTTTGGTAATAAAACATTTTTTATCCCCGCAAAATTACAAATCACAATAAATGAAAATTAAATAACAAAAAAATTACCTTTTAAATAATTTTATACATTTGATGTAACAAAATATTATTTTACAACAAAAATCAAGTTTGTTAACAGAAAAAATTTATCTTTTCAATAATTTTATTTATTTGATATAAAAAAGTATAATTTTACAATAAGTACAACTTTACTAACAAAAGAACATTTACCTTTTCAATAATTTTGTATTTGATGTAACAAAACGTTATTTCAATAATCAATTTAGATGATTTGTAAAGCATCTTTCAAAAAGTATAAGCTGAAGCTGAAGTTTAAGAAAACATACACATAATTCATATCAAAAAGTGTCCTCTGAAAGAAAGACTGCTTTTTGTGCAGATTTACGTTCTGTAGAAGGTAAGTGAAGTGGAAAAGCGAAATAAATTGAGGGAAGATGTTAGCAAGTCGGAGTGGCGTTCGGCCCCCGAAACGCCTGCGCGTAGCCCCCTTGTCATTGCCATCATTATTCGTATAAGAAATTTCTTCTTCTTATTTTATTTCAGCTCTTGAAATTTTAGCAGCCATATATGAGCATAATAACCGCCGCCAGACCAAAAGAGATGAGGCGACAATAATGACTTCTAACGGGGCGACAATAATAATACTCACGAGGGATGTGTCCGTTTTTAAGGGGCCACGAATATCGCTCGTCTTTGTCGTTCCGTTGTGGGATTTCTGTGGGCGGGGCGGCCAACTAAAAAAGACCAAACGAATCTCGCCCGGATCAAAATTCCACAACCGAGAAGAAAGGAGTCTACCTTCTAGGTGAATAGAACACGTGCAGCGTAAGTCAGAGGTCCAGTGGTCATTTTTTTTATGTATCCAGTCTTTTTCTTTTCTTCCTCGTTTCGCTTTACATTCCGATGAAATTTTAGAGGCAGGATCGGTTATATTTATATTGTCTTCTGTTTTAATTAAGGATCGCTTTTCAGGTCAATTTTGGAGCCTTGAATTTGTGAACAAATTCAAATGATTTGAGAGAAAATTAGTTCACAGATTGAGGGTGAGAAAAGTTGAGATAAGGAAATTGTGTTTGACAGCTGAGAATTATTATTGGTCTTTTGAATTGACGCTGGATATATTATTTGGTATTATAATGGTCAGAAAAATTGATGCTCTTTTTACCCAGAAAAAAGATACATTTTAGGATGAAATTAACTTTTGTCCAGATTTATTGATCGTTTTACGCGGCTGAATGATTTACGGTAATTGTAATTTTTTGGGCTTTCTAATGAAACAAATTATTATAATACAATTGGGTTGGAAATTGAAATTGAACTTTATGATGATGTAATTTATACAAATTATGGTTTTATTTTTTTAAATTGAAAATATTTCCAAAGTCATTTTTTATTTTAGTTTGTATGAAAATGTAGACTTATGGGGGATGTAAATATTAGTTTTAGGTACACTTGTTTAGATTTAAAAAAGAAAGCAAATAAACATATAAATGTTGGAAAATATCTGTCGCAACAGATCAAAGTGTTCAAAATCCATGTATGCTTGAATTCAAACATTTTTCTAATAAATACATACAAACTTTAAGAAAATATCGCTGGTGTGATTGTTATTTCAGTACTGCATTGATATTCTTGTTATTTTTAAAGACATCTCATTTTACAAAATTTAGAACTTTACTTGCTACAGAGGAATTTCTTTTTAAATAAAATTGAAATCTCCTTTCATCAAATGTATTAAAATTATTTATAGTTATTTAAAAAATAGCTTTTTTCAATAGAATTTTTTGTTTCGCATGCTTAATTATAATTAAACATTTTTTAGGTCCTGTTTTTGCATATTTCAAATTTGCAAAAGCCGAAATTTCACAAAATAATTTTCTCGTGTGATCTTTTACATATAAAAACTAATTTGACAGAAAATGTCAATTCACAAAAATGTTTGCTACAAAAATCTGTTTGCTTTGTAGCGACCAAATAAATTAAATTATTTGTATTAAAAAATCTCGAACAATTTGAAAAGCAAAAAAGAGCAAGTTACCCACAAACTGACCATCTCAAATGACCCAACATTGTGCATCACAAATCCTCGGCTAATCTTATTTATATTTGACCACGTTGGTCACAATTCAAATATAATGATTATCCAAATCAATTCTCTTTTTCATGTACGAAAAAATCCCCAGCAAAAAAGTAGTGGAAAAAAAGAAATTTCGACCGTAGCGTTGAAAATTGAATTTCAGACTCTGCAACACTCAACTATAAATCTCAGTTCGCATAATCGATCTCCCTTTAAAACTGCAAACCAGAGAAACAGGAAAAGACCGCAAAACTGAAGCTCATAAAAGATCCCTGGCACAAAGCATAAAAAATGATCCATAGCAATCTTCCTTTCCGTAAATCTTAGATGTCCAGCACTCACCTTTCCACTCGCCCTCTTCTAAAAAAAAATCCAGACAGAAGATACACCATGATGACATGCTCGGCCTAATCCTGCAAAAGAAATGTAAAAGTCGCTACCGGTCACTGTTGAGCAAAAAAAATTGGATAAAAAACGAGGGGAGAAAAGCAGACAATTTGAAAAGGAAGGACAAAAGAAGCAGAAAAAATACATGTGGTAAGAGACGCAGGAAATAAATAATTTATAACGATAATCCTTTAAGAAAAGATTCGGGGATTCAGATTCACGGTTGCAGGATTTTCAATGGCTTCTGATCTAGTCGCAAATGAAATTTGAATCGATTTTTGTTTACATAAGCACAAAATCCCCCTCCTCCTACGAGGCGACCATTCAATTCAGATGTTTATTTAGGATACGTACTAAAAGTATTTCAACATCTATTGTACCGATTAACGTCGATAAAAATTTCATAAAATTTTGACAGTGTACATATTTTTATTTAACTAAGTCTTGAGATGATTAACTCTGTACCAACAAATTATTTACCAAAATTCTTGAATTTTGAATCGGCTTCAATTTTCATCGATAGGATCAATCAATCGACAACGAAAAATATAGAATATCGATAAAAGAATATTTTTCAATATAAAATTAAGTTTTTCTTTCTCTTTTCATAAATTATTTTTTAGAAGGAAAAATGTATGAAAGAAATTTAAGTTAAATTAGCAATCCTGCACTTAACTTTTTTTTCGTAAAACTCTTCGTTTAAACTTAATCAATTTTAGATTTGAATGAAAAAAATTTATGTAATAATTGTCAATTTTTGTTATTTCTGTTTCAAACTTTTCTCGAAACTTGTATACAAGTTTTGTATTATTTCAAACTTTATTTCACCTTAAGTAAAATATTGTAGGGACAAATCAGTATAGTATTACAACTTATTTGGTGGTTCACGTATTAAGAATGTAAATTGATACTCTATAAACTATCGTTGGATTACATTTTCAAACAAATGGAAACCGTAATGTATACTTCCTAAAAGCGTTTGATTTTCTCTTATAGAAAATTTCAATATGAAACACGACCCAAATAGGGGTGTTTGAGATGGTCAGCCAGGCGGTTAAAGTTTTTATACCTTCATTATAATATCAAAAACTCGGCGAAAACTATATATAAACATATAAAAAATAAAAAGCAGTATATTTTTTAATAACAAACAATATCATAAACTTTAATCATAAACTATGTTTCAGAAAATGTAATTTTATTGAATACCGTTAAGTAGGGCTACTTTGTGCAATTCTCAAATTTACTTATTAAATATTTTTAATGAAATTTTTAATAATAAGTACATTCAAAATTTAGAAACAACATGTCTCGAAAGTAAATAAATTAATTTTTTGTTAGATTGTTAGAGTTATTACTATACATGTAATGCACAAACATTTAAATCATAAAATTAATAAGAGTTTATTATGTTATTGCAGTTATATTTTATTACAAAGTTGAAAAATGAGAAAATCGTGCACAAAGTAGTCCCATTTGACGGTATCAAAAGAAAAATAATAAATAAAACTGACTAAAACTCAAATGACAATAAATGCAGTTTTAGAAATAAGATGTGCATGTTTAAAATTTCTTCACAAAGAAAGTTTAAGAATAGTTATATATATGTTTACTTAGCAATTTCATGGTTCAACGTCTTGGGCACAAAGTAATGCAAATAAATCAGACCGGAAGCATCCAACAATTTGAATAAAACGGAACTCGGAAGATCAAACATCGGTACCAATGCCACAAAAGCATAAAAACTCCGCTATATTTCTTGAATGTCCGGTATGCTTTTGTTAACATATTTCGGAACCTGATTCCGCATGACTTTTCGAAGTTAGTTTGATTAAAATGCCAAATTTGGAAACTTTAATGTTCACAGCAAAAAAAATATTTTAGAAAATATTATTACAGTACAAAGATTAATAAATATAAACTAACAACATTAATTAACATTTTTGTGCATCTGTTAAAAATGTTACCACGAAATTCCAAAAAGACAATAAAATAGAAAATAAAATTAAAAATTGGTAATAAAAGTGAAATTAAAAAAATAAATATTCAATGAAAATTGAATAGGTAATAGAATCGAATTATCAATGGTAGAAAATTACATTTTTAATTATAAAGTCTACATTCAAATCAAAAGATTTTTATATTTAAAAGAAATTGACATTTATAAAAGGACATTTAGAATATAAGAACATCTTTAATCGATTAATTTTGTGAGATTATAAGAAAGTACTTTCTTCTTAATCGGTTGCAGACACTGCAGCGAAGGGTCCTCGTGAGGAAAACGTGTTCTGACGTGTTTAACCGAAAAAAATGGAGCAATTGAACTGGAAGATACAAGTTAGAACTCGCAAGATTTTTAAGCAAAGGATCATTGTTGCGTCATGAAAAAAACGGCCCGTGCTGTTTATAATAGCATAAAAGAAGGTCCTTCTCAATCTTGCGGCGATTGTATGAGGATTGTACAGAGGATATATGCTTTTTCGATATTCATCTTTTCTTTTATAAGTAACACTATAGCCAATTGTTGTGCAAACATAATCGCCTAGTTCACAATTCTCACAATGATTACCAATACATTTATCTTAGCAGACGCCATATTAGTTGAAAATATAATTGCAATAAAAAAATGTATTAAAATTTGTATTAAATCAAAATCAGAAAATTTCGTATTAATAATAAATGTAAAATTAAATTTTTTAGACTTTGTTTAATTTGAGAATAAAAAAACTGATGCAATGTTACTTGCATCTTGCATTTCGTTTTATATAAAATGAGAATCATTTTTACTCAATTGTTGTATTAAATCAAGTTTAAAAGATAATGTTCTTACGGCTTTATCAATTTAACAATTAAAATGTACTAATAAAAATTGTACTTGTTGAAAAGTTTTACTCTTTTAATTAATAAAATTAATAAAAAAATAATTAACCAACTGGAAAAAAAAATCTAAATTATAGAATTTTAAAAAATAAAATGTTGTATAACGGGACGAATGAAGCAATTTTTGTAAATATTTCATATGGGCGGCTTCGACGGTTGTTTTAACGATAAAGGCACTCGTAATTTTATACTGGAAGATTTATTTTAAAGAGCCAAGACGTATAAAAATAAGGGAGGTGGAACAAAAAAAAATACACTTTGGATCGACTTTGGATAATATTCAGATTACAAATTGCATCAGAGAAAATCTGTCAAGATTTATTTTTGGGTCACCTCGTGTTGAGTAATATCTGACAAATTGAATTTCTTGTTAATAATCTAAAACTTGTTCAGAATTTTTTCTACTTCCAAAAATGTATAAATTAATTATTTAATTAGTATGAAAATTTTCTTAATTGCATTTTGTTCTCCTTGCAACTAATTAGTTATTTTGTGATTACTTATCAAAATTTGATTATCTAAAAAATTCTGGTTTTTAGGATATTTTTGAATTCGTATAAATTGTATTTTAATTTGAACAAAAAATTCTTAAATCAGTCTCTTCTTTACATATTAATTTTTTCATTTCATCCAATTTACTCTCATTTCCTGCATAATAATATGATCAACATATCATCATGCAGAACGATTCTCTAAAATTTTTTACTTTGTTTGAAAATCCTTTGCTCCATGCATATAATACTGACTCCAATTTACTAATTTCATTTCACTTTTTTTTTAAACATTCATAGCCATCTGGAATTTCCATGTATATTTCTTCTTCTATTAAAATAATTTCATTAAATTCATTAAATTTTTACATCTAATTGGCAAACAGCCAAATTATATGTATAATTTAAAAAAAAGTAAACAATATGAAATTAATGGAATTTTCTAATTTAACGTAACAGGTTAATAAAACTTCAATACCCTAAATTGAAACTTATAGGGTTAACCTTCACTTGTCTCCGATGAAAAAAAATCCTTGAAGCCCCGTTTCTCGGTTAATAAACGGTAATAAGAACACGTGAATTGCTGTTCCGCTAACCCAAAAACCAACCCTTTCGCCTAAAGCTCCGGAACCCTACAATCGTTCACAATACCACGAAGGACGAAAGGGTTAATCTGAACAAAAGATACCGGATGAAAGGAAAAGATTTCGGGAAACTAGGATTCACCTGTGAAAGGGTTGACATCCGCATTCAACCCCGAACGGAGCAGCAAGTGGCAAAAAAGAGATCAAATAATTCATCTTATCGAAATTTTGATTAAAAATTATTAACTTAAACAAAATATATCCAAAAATAGAAAAAGCAGATGTTCACTTGAATAATGGGACAGATGCAAAATTACGCACTTTCCGTATATGCATTGATCGCACATGACAATATCTTTGATGATTTTACGTTTAGAAAATTGAAGAGTTTACCAGGCAACCAGTGTGTGCCTTAATGAATAGAATAAAAGGGATACCTATACTGTCCTTCGTCATATATATACATTTTTGGGTAACCTATCCGATTGCGATGGATAGAAAAAAAACCTTTGTTCCGCTTGACCCTTTTTACCTGAATCGAACCCTTATTTTGCTTAGAAACTTTTCAGCTGATGACAGGTACTATCCCTTCGATACTGTACTCTTTCGTTTAGATTAATCTTTACAAAAATTGTGCATCTAGAATAAATTTTTGGACGCTGAATGGCCTAAAAATGCGCCAGTGTCCGGACAGCACGTGATTTTGAATAATCGTCCCCTTTTGCTATAAGACACCTGAATAGACTTTTTATATGTATGTCGAATCTGAGTTTTTGCGACAAAGAAAGGAGTGGAATCTTGGTAGGGCTTTTTTCTGTTTTCTTTCAAAAGAAATGCAATCACTTAAGTTTGGAAGTTGCAGCGAAAGTCCTATTTCTGCTTAGCTTAATCTTTCAAACCATTTTTTTCTGTAGTTTGAAGATTACCATACGATATTCATAGACATGGGTTATGAAATAGGAGTACTGACCATCGTAAAAGAAGTTCTAATATTTCATAATAATATATTTTAAGACAGAATTTGTGTTCTCGGCTAACGCGCAGCTACTTAAATACACAACTTTTCGCGAAAGTTCTATTCTTGCTTAATCTTTCAAATCTGTCTTCTTCTATACTTTCTAAGACTGCATCTTTAATACTTACCATAGTTATGATTTAAATCAAAATTTCATTATTGTTTCATTTTTATAAAATATTAAATACTTTTTGCTTTTATGTAGATGTTTAGATTGTATGCGTGTTTCAATTAAATAATTACAAAAATAAATCAGATTAAACAATATTTTAACACAAAAAATATGAGCTAAATAATGATCAGAATTAAAATGAAGAAAAAGAAATCTAAAAAAATAGTAAAAAAGAAGTTCTTCATGAAAAATTCTTTGAAAGTGGATATCAAAATATCATAAGAAAATGCTTTACTTCATCAAATCATTATAAATAATTCTATGTCAAAAGTTGAGGGAGAAAATTCTATTGCGAAATTTTATTAAAAACAAGAATTATGTCGGATATTATTATACGTACAACAACGTTTCATAAATGTTTAAAAGCGTTTGAACTTTTGAATCATAAATTATTTTTTGATTGTACAGCACAAAACATAGTTATTTATACACAAATTAAATTACAGTTCTCGAAGCATCTTGACAATTTAAAATCACAAATAAAGCTCTTTCTTTTTAACAATTTTTAATTAAATATAAAATAACTTTCAGTAAATAATTAAATAGTTATGACAATAAATAATTTTTACAGACAATAATATATCGCGATAAAATAAATATAAAACCGATATTATATTAATTTTTGACGCAATTCTATTTTTACTAATCTTTGTACAATCTTTTTGCAAAAAAAAATTAAGAGTTTACAATCGCCTTTGTAAAAGTTAATAAGTTCGTTACAAAGAAAACCTTGTTTAATTTCTTTAGATTTTTCAAGTGTACATATAAGCAATTACCGAGCACAACATTTTTAATGCGAAATAATTATATATTGTTTTTGTTTCTATTAGTCCACTTTTTCTTCACCCAAAAAAACAAAGAATATTGAACATTATCATCAAATATAAAAGCAAAAATTCATTTTAATCATCCATTAAAAAGTAAAGTACCTCACCTTGTAAAGCTACTGGAACCTCGCTATACCTGAAACAAAAAAAGAAGAATATTACTGTTAATAATTCATGCGAAAAAGTCAGTACAAAAAACATTGATTACCGTCCGGAGGCGTCTTTCAAGGTGCACAATTTACTCAATAAGTAATTCAAGAAGCAATTCGGGTCGATTACACGGTGTCAGTTTTAGTCCAAATAACAACGCAAAAGTGCTCAAACTTTGAGACCACATTAAAAACACCGAGTGACAATAAATTTGTCGCTTTTTATAGCCGACCAGAAAGGACCAATTATTATTAAAAGATCGCTATCGAAAGGTAAAAATTATGCGCAAGCAAAACACGTCTAGTCGGCTAGTAATTCGGTAGTCGGCCGTCTACTTTTTTTTCTCTCTTTTTCGACGGAGATTAAGAACCGTTTATTGTTGAGTGGCATCTCGGCCGACTTCTTTGGCGTCAATTTTTTATCCGAAGAATGAACCTCTTAACTGTGTTCTTTATCTCCGCTCACAAATGTTGAGGCGTATTTTATAGGTGAATTAATATTCATGCCGGCTCGAAGAGGGATTAGGTGACAAGAATTCATTTTTAGTGTGTTATTTATAAACACTGATAAGATAGTTTTTGGTATAATTTATACTAAAGTATTGTTATTTTTATTTTGAATGTTCTTGAAGTTATGAACTTATCATATCAAAGTTTGAGTAAATATTTCAACTAGCTTTATCTCTTCGACCATAAATTACATTTCTATATAAACGTAAAGTTTTCTTATCACTACGAGTTGTATCATGAACACTTCAAAATTTAGTTTCCTGAGCCTGATTTTTGAGATTGTAATTCTTTTTTCTGCGAAAAGAAAGTGAGTAACCCAGGCGCGAAAAAATGCAAGCAAAAAGAGGCCTCAAATCGATATGATTTGGATGATCGGGGACTCGCGGTAAGGTAATACCGGTGAGCCGACAGACAGGTTTAATCTCGGAGATATCGAGGCGGCGATTAGTCGCGGTGCTCGGGCGTCGTGGAATACTTAAGGAATACTTAACCGAGCGTAACCGAATCCCGATGTGCGCCCTTGCTTCCTATCTCGGATCTCGAAAATCAGAGGATGATTGCACACGTGTGTGCTCGAAGAAAGATATATAAGAAAAAAAAACGGCACAAGGATAGAGCGACGCAAGGACAAAGAGGCACGATGATGGCCGTGCGGTTGCACCTGCCGATGACGTCAGCTTCAGAGGCAAGTCTGGACTTGCAGGGAGAGTGCCCCGGGGGTCGGCTTGCCTACCGTATTTTCGCCTTTATTCTTGTAATATCTTCACTTATTTTTACTGTTTTGTTTTATTGTCTTTTTTGTTTTTTGTCGTGCATTCTTTCTTTCTTGATTTTTTGTTATGTGCCATTTGCATGATACTTTCATTTATATGCTAATGAAACCAGGACGAAAGCGAGAAATTCATCATATAAGTTTATTTTTGTCGTTAAGTTGCAAAGCAAAAGAAAATCAAATTTAACCGAGTGATTCGTCGGCACGTTTTGGAAAAAAAAAAAACCTTTTTTTGTTGATTCAACATTGTCCGATGAATAAGAAATGGACAAATTGCAACAAATTTCTTGAACAAATGTTTATTTCACAAAATGTAAAAGAATATACACAATTTTACAAAAATTGTATTCCATTTTTAGTTAAAAATACATTCAGAAAAAATCGCGTTGTTCAATTAAATGTATGTTCATGGTTGAGGCATTTATAGTTAACACAAATGAAAATATAGTAATTGCAACTAGAATATCAATTAACGTGACTATATTCACGTTAATTATATTTTCTAGTTAATTTTATGGTCAACTCAATTTATGTAGTAGATCTGACTGAAAAAAATATTTGTATTACTCAAAACATTTGAAATCAAAACAGTTGAAAAACTTAGTAAATTTGTTCACTGATGTGATA
>JABFPM010000220.1:0-32392 GCA_022817325.1 Idris sp. 1 HC-2018
TATTGAAAAATGCTCAAATATCGTACGATATTTTGTTGTAGTTCAGAAACTACTTGAGCATTTTTCAATATTTTTCGTAATTTTCGAGTTTATTCAATTCTCCCATAAAATGCCAAGGGTGGTACATAGCCGTTTTTTCAAAATTAATTACAATAAAGAAATAATTTGAAATATCACTAAAAGTGTGAGAGAGACAGCAAATTTCCGTTCGACATCACCTTAATTTTATCAAGCTAAATCGATTTTAGTAATAAATTTAATTAAGAGGTAACACCACCTCTGAAATTACAAACAATCAATTTTGCGAATATAAGGCAGCATTAAATTCTGAAGTCATTTAAGTTAGAATAATTTTTTTTAAAAACTAGATGCACTTTAGCTTTTACGAATTTTACTCAATTTAACAAATATTTTGTATGCTTATTCTGAATTAGATCCTTTATGGAGGTACATATTTATTTCTTAAAATTTTTTTGATATCTTAAAAATTATTCTTTTTTTAAACTATTTTCGGGTAAAAATATCACCTATCTGCATTTTGTGAAATATCTATATTTTTCAAAACAAAAATATATTTCCATAAAGAACCTAAATAAAATGTGTACAAAGTTTGAAGCCACTTGGTTTAAATTTGTAAAAGTTATATTGTGTTTCAAACAATATACAAGTTTTAGCTTCCTCATAAAATATTACATAATACTATACTTTAAAATGATTAATTTTAATAATAACGATGAAAAATAATTATTTTATTTCAATTTTTTTTATTTTATTAAATTAACATATGTAATTTATTTTGTTTAAATATTAGAAAAAAAACTTTTGATTTAGTTTTGCAGCTTGAAAGATGGAGGACTTGTCTTTCAAATGTATAATTTTTTGTATAATAAAAAACATAAACTATTTTAGTTAGATATGTTTGAGATTTCCAAAAATGTAGACATTTAATTTAAAGAAGATACAAGCGAACTTTTTTTATTACTTTATTTTGTTAAGTATATGTTTTAAGTGCCCTGATTGTTGTCTGTTTCTTTTGCAAAAAAAAAACAAACAAACAAAATAATTTTAGTTAATAATATTGTTAAAATATACAGAGTGATTCAACATTTTCGAAACGATCTATTTTTTTATATTCACGATGGAAAATTGTTCCAAAAATGAGAATTTAATAGACAGATCTTTCAAAAAATTTCGAACTACATAACATAACATTTTATTTTTACATAACAGTACATAGCAGAATATTTTTTTGCAGTTGTGCAACATTTTGTATCTCTTACGTTTCAAAAATTTCACTAAGAGAAATTACTCGTAATTAAATTTACAACGTGAATTCTAAACTGTAATCATAGTACCTTTTGTAATTTTAACAATAAAACAATTTAAGAAAATATTCATCTCGTGATACCTTTTAGGTAAATTGTAATAAAAATCTTATCTGCGTTTCAAAATTTCGTCTTACTTTAATCGAAAAATTATGTTAGAAAAACTATCTCTTTGTAAGAGGGACTGTCAACATAAGTGTAATATCATCTTTGAAACATTTTTTTTTCATATGGGATTGCAGTAAAATTATTTAATTAATTGCAATCATGTATACAGATACATATAACTTCAGTAAAGTTGTTTAGATATTGTAAAAAATTAAAACCTTTCCATTTTTGAATTGA
This sequence comes from Idris sp. 1 HC-2018, assembly GCA_022817325.1. Lineage (NCBI taxonomy): Eukaryota > Metazoa > Arthropoda > Insecta > Hymenoptera > Scelionidae > Idris > Idris sp. 1 HC-2018. The sequence continues at coordinate 1,671 of JABFPM010000220.1, forward strand.
AAATGCAAATTGTATTATTGAACTTGAAAATTCTTATTGTTTGTAATATATACACTGGACAGAAAAAAAGGCCACCTAGTTAAAATCAAAATTAAGGCCACTTTCAAGCCACCGTAACTTCTGTAATTTTCATCGTAATTGAATATTTTTTTTAGATTAAAGCTTGAAGTTTTTTTTTGTCCAGTGTTGTATGTATTTTTTGAATGCGATATATATTTATTTTTTGCTTAAAATTTATAGTTTTTCGTTACGGAACAATTTCTATAAACTTAGTAAATTTGTATTTAATTTAAGTTTCAAACAAATTGAAAGGAATTTACTTTGCCAGAAAAGTTGGAAGATGAATGAGTCAAATCATTTGTATTAATTATTACGAATAAACAGTAAACAGAACTTGAAAAAAATACATTTGATGTATTTTTAATGAACCTGTTTTACAGATAAAATTGCTTTCATAATTGAAAAATGTGTAAAGTATTTGACTAGACAGATATTTCAATATAAATAATATTAAATTACTAACTGTTGTAAATTTAAAAATAAAAAATACCAGTTTCTTAAATACAATTCATCTTCCTTCTACATTTATAACTTATTTTTAGATTTACGTGAAATCAAGTTGGTATTTTAAAAACAACTACTCATGTAATCTGATGGGAGGACCATACAATACTCTAATGCATTTCAATGACTTATTTTCTAGGTATTTTCTTGTATTAGTAAATGGCGGGCCATTTAATGTGTGTATTATCATGCAAATTTAATTCAACGTATAATGAAAATTTGAGCCTTGAATTTAATTGTGTCGTAATTAAAAATGACTTATGTTATTTTCCGAACTCCTTCTCTTACCCTTCCCTTTATCTAAAATCACTGTAATGATTTTAACGCGTGCCAATGCAAAGTATCACGTTTGCTGATAAGTTTGCTACCACAATACTATTTGTTGCAAAACTTAATTTACAAGCTGCATAACATTTTTGTAATTAAATTTTAATTGCAGGAATAATGATGATTTTTAATGTTCTTTTTTGCCTTTTCTATAAGTTATTTTACGTACAATATTAATTACAACAATGTTATAATGATCTGGATTTATTTATTACAAAATAAGAAAGAATGAGCTAAATTATAGAGTGAATATTTTGTTGACAGAAACAAGAAAATCGAAGTCACGTAAATAGTGTATGAATTGTATTTTTTTTTTTTTTTTTTTTTTTTTTTATGTGGAAAAATGTAACCACACTTACGAGAATTAAGGAATGAATGAAAATTATGTATAAGTTATGTTATAGGTATTATTGATAATACGAATCAAATTATTTTATGTAAATCATTTGATTATAAATAAAGAAAACGAATATGCTTTAAGTTTCACTTTATTTTACATTTTTAATAATTTTGTTTTACAACTAAGGGCCCCATACATGGAAAACCTTATTTTTATAACAAAATTTTCCTAATCATAATAAATTTTTCGATTTAATAATGTCAATTTTGTTTAGTTCTACAAATTTAAAATACATATGCAAACTGCTCCCTCTAGCAGAAATTACAAAAGATGACGAACAACGACAATCATTGTGTACAAAACATAACCTCGAAAAGTTAGCAAATGTCACTGGTCAGTGTTTAAAAGAAGTGTAAAATTTAGTTTCAGTTCTATATTATATTGTTATATTGTATCGTTAGTTAAGAAATTCATATTGACAACAATGCATAAATTCGTAACATTTTTTGGGCTCGTTTCAATTTTACATGCAGCCTATTCCGCAGCTCAACGTAAGAATTCATTTTAATATTATAATTTTGGAAAAACTAAAAGATATCTGCAGATTTAATTTAAATACTTTCTTTTGAATTAATATACTTTATTGTCAACAATGAAATATTGATTTTTAATTTGAATAATAATAATTTATATGTTTCTTACAGATCGCTCGTATTTAAGGATAACAGAGCAAGAATTTACTACATTGCCATTTGATGTGAGTATTTTATAACAATTGAAAAAGTAGATGAACAGTTTAAGGTCTTTGCTCCTATAAATGAACACTTGAGCATTTTTCCACCTAATTATTAACAAATCTTAATAATTTATTCATATTAACAAAATCAAAATAGATTGTTTTTATATTGAAGATTAAGAAATATATGTTTTTAATATGTATTTATACCATATATTCAATAAAAATTAGTTCTAAATCCGTGATGCCAAATTGTACCAGTTAATGAACACCTAAATTTTAGCGTAATTATAAAATGTAGTTATTCCATGGAATATTGTATTCAATTAGATAAAATTTTTCAAAATATTCAGTTTTTTAGCAATTTTATTTTTTTAAATACTTTTTAATGATATTCATTGGTACATTTACCCTAATCTGTTTTTATTTATTAAATAATAAAAACTATGAGCAACAAAAATAAAAATATATATATTAATAAGTCAATGTTAATTTTTAGATTATAATTCAAGGAATTGTGAGTCTGTTCATAATCATGTACGGTGTGGTGCATATAACTGGAGATTTCAAGGAAATCCGAGCAGTAGTTGACTTGGAAAATAAATCCTGGGAAACCCTTCGAAATCAACCATCTTTTCAAATATTTAACCATCGTGGACGATGTTTAGCACCAGAATATCCCCCGGATGAAGAGAATTAGGACAAATTGTCAATTTAATATGTTTAATAGCGCACTTTTGAAATAATATATTGTAATTATATCGAAAATATACATTGTAAATTATATTAAAACTTAGTTGTCATCAATCTAAACAGGAATTTCACATTTTAAATTAGCTTGCTATTCTTTTACTTTTTTCACGTTTTATGAAATATTAAATCAATTTATAATACCTACAATACAAAAATTACTTTTATAGTTTTTTTTTATATATTAAAACTTTTTTTTATCTTTTTTACCTCGGAAAGACTTCAAAATAATAGCATAATATTATATACGTACAATTTTATATTGAGATTAAAAAAAAAGAAAATATAAATTGATTTTTTTTTATTTTTTGAGAATTATAAAATTATTATTACAATGTAAAAATTAATGAATCATCACTTCTTCTGTTTCTTCTTTTCAGCTTCTGCTTCCTTTTCTTTCTCAATTTCAGTGACATATTCACCAATAGTTTCAGAATCTAACATCTAAAATAAAATAAAAAGTTTTTGTAAAAATGTTTCAAAATTACTTTTCTAGTAATTTCAAGCAAATATAAAAACCGTATATCTGTCTGAAATTCTTATTTAATCAACATTAAAACTGTATAAGAAATAATTTAATTTATTATAATAACAAAAAATATACGTACCTGCAGAGGTTTACCTCTGCGCATAACAGCAATTTCTAGATTCTTTTGTCCTGATTGAACAACTTCCAAAAGAGCTCGTATTGCCAATTTAATTGTTCCTTTTTCTGTCGAAACTTCCTCAACAGTGTAATATTTTTCCAAAAATTCTTGAACAGTTTTTGCACTGCGACCGCATGCATTTGCCTGTCAAAAAAACGGAAATTATAAATTTTTATATAAATAAGTTTTATTTTGAAACTTAAAAATGTTTATTTTAAGTAATTAAACATATATATTTCGACAGTAAATATTGCGTATTTATAAATTGAATACCTTCCATTCATGATAATTGCCAGAAGGCTCAGTTTGATATAAATGTGCAACTCCATCAAAATCAAATCCAGCTAAAAGGCAAGATATTCCAAATGGTCTCCTACCATTACTTTGGGTATATTTTTGTTTCAAACCTGCAATAATTTATACAATAATTTTAATAATCTAAAAATATTTTTATTACATCAAGATAAAACAAACATTCTGTGATTACAAATGACAACGAATTTTTTAAAAATTATATTTCAATATTATTTACATAATAATCATTCAAAAAATGATTTTTTCATTTTTCAAAAAATAATTATTTTTATGTTACTATTTGTCTTACCTGCTATATACCTCGTTATGTATTCTAATGTTACTGGATCTTCCATGGTCAGCTTGTAACTTTGACATTCTATTTGAGCACGATTTATCAAAACTCTAGCATCAGCTGTCAAACCTAAAGTATTAAAATATAAATATTAAATACATATAAAAAACAGCACAATATTTTTTTTATCAAATTAATATAATAAATATAATTTTAAATTTATTTTACCTGCGAAAGCCATGACAACATGATCATCTAAAAGACAGATTTTCCTGACAGTGCGGTCTTCTTGCAATTTGGCAAGCGATTTCTTTTCAACGCCCAAAACGACAACATCACTTCCTCTGACACCAACCTTAATTGAAATATAAACAAATAAGATATCTAAATGTATAATACACAGAATCTAAATATTTGTTTGGAACTAGTTTTATTGCTTTAAATCAATTTTTTTGTACTTTTGAAATTAATTATTTAAACTTATTCATCATAGTTATAAAAATGTAGTTTTATGATATTTGAAATTGAAATGTAAGTTTTATTGTAAGGAAATTTTAAGGTTATGACGAAGTTTAAGGTTTACCGCTGCAGAGCCTTTTCTAACTGCCTCCTGGGCATATTCTACTTGGAGCAAATGTCCATCTGGAGAAAATACTGTGATTGCTCGATCGTAGCTTGACATTTTGTATCAACAAATTAACTTCGGTTTTACACTGAAATGACTTCGCCGTTTTGTGTTATAAACTACAACTCATGAGAACTGAAGTTAAACACACATGACAGACACAATACTTAGCCAATGTTGCCAACGTATTTTTAATGACAAAAAATTAAGCAAAGAGTTAGACAATATTTTGTTAAAAAACTCTTCTACAAAACTAAAAACTAATAATTTTATACTTTGTAAAAAAAGTTACATTAAATTTTTCAGAAATTTTACAACTTATCTTTTTTTTTAATAAGAATTTTGTTTTACATGAATTTTTACCATTTATTGTTTATTAATTTTTAAAAATATGTTGTAAAGTAAGTCATGAAAAAATAGTTTTTACAATTCAAAAAAATACTTTATTCGAAAATCTCTGCATTACTGCAATATCCCTCACCTCGTGTAATGTTATCTCTAATAGATTTTTTAAGGTAGTCCTACCTTGTTTAGAAGTTATTTATAAATTCTTAATCTTTGAATTTATTTCTTAATTTACATATTTTTTATACAGGCCAACAATCATTTTATTGTATAAGGAAATTAAAGTTAGAAAAAGAGTAGAAATTAATGAAATTTAATTTTTTCGACAATCTTGTGCAAATAAATATGACAAATTTCGATTTCGCAAAAGTCTGAATCTGAGACAGTTATATAATACGCTTAAAGCTGATTAAATTCCGCACATTTTGAAAAAATAAAGATTTGTTGATAATTTTTAAGGGAGATATAGCTATTTGAAATTTTATTTCCAACAATTAAATTTTTTTGGGTTTTGAGATGTCACAACTGCTAAAATCAAGCAAATTACATTTCTTACTAGTGGATTTGAAACCTAGAATGTTAATCTTTCAAACAAAAAAAATTATTAGCATTATTATTATTTTTTCTTCTTCTATACATTTACAAGCGTCTTCAAACTTTTGACCAGTAGTGTAAATTATTAGTATCCTAACAACTTTTTATACTTTCAATTTATTTATTTTAAAAACTTAGAATTGCATATTTAATATTTATTACATCTTGAAAAGCATTGACAAGCTTAGACAATGTAGTACAATTTTCAATTTTGAAGTTAAAAAAACTAAAAATAACACACACACACACAAAACAACCCTTAAAGAATTGCAATAGAAAATTTAGAAATCAAAGAAATTTTAAAGAGTTTCAACAAGATTCTATGAAACTTTTGGAAACACCTCAATATTTCTTAGATTGTTATAATTTTTGTCGGAACTTCTTGCAGACTCGTCACTTATACGTCATAAGGAAGTCAAAACAACGTCACAAAAAAGTCGCAGTGACGTCACAAGGATGTTTCGGATACGTCACAGTAAAAAAATCATGCAGGCCCATAATGATGTCACTGTACTAAATATAAGTGAAGCTTACGTATGTGATATTTATAATTTTTTTTATTAAAATGTTATTTTCATGGTAGACTGAGTATATTTTTGCTTAATTCAGTGTATTTTTTTATTGCAATAAAGTTTGTATAAAATTCTGTATCTATATTTTACTCGAACTTTATGTGCATCTGATTATTAAAGTAGCCGTATTTTGGGTGTTTCAAGAAGTGAATTTACTATATTTTGAGTGTACTTTTTAAAATAATTTTAACTGTAATGAACAATTTTAAAAAGTGATAATTCCGAAAACATTAGTATTAAAAAAATATATCTTCGTAGTTAAAAATAAATGACAATCATTTTAACACAGTTAAAATTACTGTAACGTATTCCGAGACTATATAAAAAATGATTTTTAATCTAAATAAATTTTCTTTCTCTTCAGTAAATAATTGTTTATTAAAATTAATTTATAAATTGCACTAAATTTGTATTTTTCTAATTGAAACAATTTTCTTCTTTGCCTTTTCAATGCATTAAAGTATCATTGCTAAGCAATTTCTTTATCCTGCGATGATGTGGAGGGGTTTCGACGCGCGACAATAATGTACAGATTATAAAATGAATATAACGCCTATCTAAAAACTCAGTTGCGGTTGTGTCTCGTGCTGTAGTGTATAGTTTAAACTAGGCAAAATGTTTACTAGGTCAGTTTGGATTACAGTGAAATATCACAATTTTTCTGTAGTGTTCTCTTTTTTCTTTTACCTATTTACTTTCTGAAATATTCCAGCTGCTATTTAGATTTCTTACACCTTGTTGAAGTGATTATACATATATTTTAAGCATTTATATCAAATTCATAATATTTTGTCCAATATTACCCTAACATAGTATGCGTTATCTTAAGAAGTTAGTATATCGGTTATTATGACTGCTTAATAGTAACAATTTATAAAAAATATTTTATCATTATTTTCGACATCGCAATATAATAATTCATGCACCGTAATACATAATATATTTAACAATGTAATTAATTATTTTGTTTAAAATATCGTGACAAATTTAATTTCTATTTTATTACTTGGTACAATTTTTTTTATTATAATATTCTGAATATTTTGTGAAATGTATTTTTGTTTTATTAAACTTGCATTCACATATCAAATTAACAAAAATACATTTATAAAATAAAGTATTTTTAAAATCAATCAAAACTGCAGAATATAATGAATGCTATTTATATTCATTTACCGAAAGAAAACTGAACTTGCAAATTTGATAAAAATTCATTCAAATTGTTTTCTACTTGTTTCAGTCTATGGCGATTCAAATCACCTTTTCTTCTTAACAAAAAATCAAAACATTCTTTGACAAAGTTGAGTTAATTTTAAATTTGGTAATATTATTTTTCGTCCTCTTAATTTGACAATTAAATATCAAATCGCTTCTTTAAAAAATTATGTTTTATAATCAAATAATTTAAAATTACAGGTTTAGTCATAAATTTATTAATGATTTATTACTGAAGAGATTTTTTATATACAAAATGAGCAAAAGAAAACTATATTATAATATATTTGAGGATAAAAAAAGTGGGCATAGAGTAGAAAAGTGAGTGATGAAAATGAATACAAAATTAAAGCAAAATATTACTAATAGGAAATCGAAAAAATTAGCACATAAATAAACTATAAAAAACAATAAAGTAGAGTCACCCACTCGCAAAACCTGTTAACTTTCTTACAAATGAAATCGGAATTGTTATAAAACAATCGTGACAACTTTAACAATAATTGATAAATTCCATTAATTTTTTTTTATTTGAACAAAATTGTTGATAATTTTATGAATTTTCAGTTAATCAATTTTTAAACACTTTAGTGTTATTTTGCTAAAAAAATAGTGAAAATATAATAAGTCTTTGTAAAATGAATAGAAAAAATATCTGCATTTATAAAATCGTTTAATAATTATCTTTTTAATAACCCAACAAAAGAATGATCATTTATTGCATGATGATATAATCTCTTATGCCAATTAATTCTTTTAAAATTAATATTTAATTGAGAAACACATGAAACGTTCGATCATCTCAGCAATTATGTGAAATTATTGAAAATATATTTTTTTTCAAAAAAATAAACTTCAAATTTAAAAAACTTTTTGAATTGATTTTTTTTCGAATTGTATTATTAAATTAATTACTTACCAGTCAAAACTAATGTTATAAAATAATTTTCTTTATATTTTAAAAAATATAGCTACTAAATATTAACAATTATTATTAAAAAGAAGTGAACTAGAGTATTAAGAAAATAAAAATTTACGTTAAAAGTTTAATATTACCAAATTTTATTTTGGAATAATTTTACTGAAAAATAAAACTATTTAAGTTTTTTGAACTTTTATAAAATTCTCAATTAATATATTAGAAATCAACTAAAGTTGTAAGCGTGCAATAATGATTATTAGTCACGACTCATTACATAAAAAGACAAGTACATATTATTAATAAGGTCATGGCGATAATAAAAAAAACTATTTGTATGTTTCTCATAGTAAATTACAAATCTTAAAGCATCTTTTTATGCAACCTCGGTCAATATTTCATGCAATGAACTTTTTTGATTTTTCATTTGCTTTATTATAATTGGTAGTTTTTGTATTTGTAAATAGTTTTGAAATATTATTATAATTTATAAATGCAAAATTCATTTTACTTATACAGAAAATTATTTAAACTAAATTCTATGAAAGAATAAAATTATTGTTTTATTTTCAGTTTAACCTTCTGAAACATTACACTAAAAAGAATTATTTTAAATTATTTAAATTTAATTAAGTAAGACATTATCTGTATTTAATTAAAAATTTATAAAATTAAATTAAATATTTATAAAAGGAAAGCTTTACACGAATATTATATTTCCATTTTTTTAGTTTTACTTTTATTACTTGTAAAAAGCAGATAAAAATTGTATAAAAATATGCGAATATTGATTTTATATAATCCCTTGTAAAATGAAAAATATATTGACAATATAATTAAATTATATTTAAAATATAGAAAAAAATATATTTTAAACATAAATTTAATATAATTGACATTTATTTTAATTATATTTGCAATATATTTTCCATATATCGCCGATATATTTTTTGTTTTACAAAGGATTCTTTATATTTTAAGGGTTTATGTTCTCAACAAGCTTATTTATTGCTTGACATTATAAAAAATTACTTCAAGTTCAAAAAAATGTTACGTATTAAAAATTACAAACGACCCTCTTATAGCATGACTGTTGTTTATTACATGCACTTTGTCCAGCTTACAATTTTTAATCATTTTTGAACTAGAATTATAAACAAAATCTAAACACTTGATTAATTATTATTTTTGATATTTTCATTTTTCAGTTCAGTAAAAAATCAAGTAACGAAATAACAATGATAGAAAAATCCTATACACATTTTTTTTCATTTTTTAATAATAAACGAAGTACAATGAACATGATAATAAAGAAAAAAATGTTGATAAAACCGGTATTTTTCTAGAGAAACTGAAATAAATTAATAAAACTAGTTTAAAATGAGATACTGAATATTCACTTTATTTAATTATGATAAATGAAATAAGGAAGTTTAAAAAATAAATTTCAATTTTTTTTATGTGCAGCCACTTCTATTTTAATATCATGTATTTAATTATACTTGCATATATTTTTAAAGTTGTATATTAAAACATTTGTTAATTATTCTTTATACATTTTTCATTATCCGATAATAATTTAATTACATTCTTTTAATATTATTTTATTTTCAGCACAGCAAAAAAGACATGTTTTTTGGCAGGAACGTTGATTTTCATTCTTGCAATTATAGTAACTGTTATTTATTATATATATGCAGTAAAAACCGTAAAGCCGGATAGAGAACCATCGATTTTGGGAGTTTATAAAAATGTAACTAATTATTTATTAACTTTAGTGCTTAAAATTGGAAATCTATTAAAATGATTTTTACTTTACATTTTTTTATTTGTTGGTATAAACATATTTAAAAACAGTTTATTTGACGCAAAAACTTAACAAGTTTTTTTTATTAATATGTAATGAAAGAATTCTCAAATTTTTATTTTCACAGTACGCCGTTTCTGCAAATGGGCAAGAATGTGCACGAATTGGAGCAGACATGTTGCACAAGAATGGTTCAGCTGTTGATGCGGCGATCGCTACTCTTCTCTGTGAAGGTGTTGCCTCACTTCACAGGTAACTTTATTACGCAATATGTACCATTCATTTATTACAAATCCCACGAAACAATTAGACTTAATTACACTACAGATTATAAAATATTACTAATTAATTTACGGTCATTATCAAAAATGATGTTCTTAAGTGAACATAAATTAAGTTTAAAATATTAACAAATACTTTATAAATGTAAACTGAGGATATACAATTAAAATGTGCAATTTAGTTGTTCGTGAAGATAATGTCTTAATGCTATGTATTTTCTGGAAATAACTTTAAAAATTAACACTTAAAAATAATATTTTTTTTAGCAAACTAATCTTCAACAAAATTAGACATTTTAATATGCAAACTTAAAAAAAACTATTAATTAAGTTTTATTAAACAGAAATATATGTTGTTAATAATAAACACTGGCGATTTGTATCATAATAACTGATATCCAAAAGTTTATCAAAATACAAAATGTCATGTTTTATGAGTGACACCCTTTTAAGTTTCAAAATATGCTGTAATGCTTTGATCTCAAACGATAAGTGTATAATGACATTCAGTTATCTGAAATTATGACGTTGCATATTAAAGTTATAACCATTTTTTGTTATCTTTGCTTAATTATAAATTATTTACGAAAAAAGTATTGCATTTTTATATACCTATATATATATATATATAAAAGAATTTTTTGTGTGATTACATTTTGCCTCAAATGTGCTTTCAAAAACTCGGAAAAGTCCCAATTTTTACACATTTTTAGAATGTCTCATTTTCAGAAATTTTCAAATATAAAACTTATACTTTTTGACAACGTTTTTGATTAGAAATTTTGTTTTTAATCTGAATATCTCTGAAAATGATACATTTATAAGAATTATTGGTAATTTTCAAGGGACACTTTCAAAGTTCACATTCAAAGTTTTGAGATAATTTTTCTTGGAGTCCCTGAGTTTCTTTTCTTTAACAAGTATATTTTATTATTTTCTTAATCAGTAAGCTTATAAATTATTATAACACATATCTATATCTAGATTTAGGTGATACAGGAAATGTGTGTAATTGAAAGTTTAATTTACTCAAATTTAAAATGTTGACAAGAAATACAATAATTAATCACGGATAACTTATCTCTGATAATGTATATTTATTTTCTACCACATTAAGTGTTTAAGTAATCGAATACTTATAATAAATAATCATTCAAAGTTGTAAATAATACATGATTGTCAATATATATTAATGATGAATTGTTTATCTTTCGATTACTGTCTAAATAATAAATCAAACAATTAATAATCTTGCAACTAAAAAAGAAAAATCTTATCTAATAAAGTATTTTGTCCAATTGAATTAATATTCGTAGAAGTAAATATAATTTACATTTTTTTATTTAAATTGAAAATTTTTTCTTGTAAATTAAAATTATCATCAATATTTACAAGAATATATTTATTCTTGATAATAATGCAAACAAGTTCCTGCCAAAAATAATACGTAAATGCGAAAAATTTCGAGTTATTTTAAAAAATTTAACAAGCAATTTTGAAAGAAAAAAAATTCAAATTTATTCTTGAGATGACTGAGAAAAATGTTGATATCTGCATGTCATCTTTATTAGATGTTTTCTTTAAATATAATTAAAGCCTCAAACTTAACACTTGCACTGATATTTTTATTTCTAGAAGTAGAATCAATTGGATAATTTTGGCATGGTAGTATTAATGTGATTCATTATAATTTTGTCTATTTACAAAATATTGATAAAGATTTTTTCGTTCATTTTAATTTCACAAAGATACTGGATTGATATCTAGCTTTACTATATCTGTACTTATATGTAATTTCATATTCAAAAATCAAAATTACAACATACCATTGACTGATTTGTTTACTACTATTAATGAATAAAAAAAGCGTAAAACAAAAATCAAGAGAAAACACATTTTCGGCGAAAAATGGTAATTTTTGCATTGTCATTTTATTTATTTATATGAAAACTTGCAGTTTCAGCTTTAAAATGCTTTAGTTAAAAATTAAATTTGCTGTTTTCCAGCATATCGTAAAACTCGGTCATTTTCCCAGAGGCAACTTCAAAAACCCATAACTTTTTTTAGAATCCTTGAAAAGTTTATTTTTGTTTAAATGTTCGTAATTTCTTAAGCTTTAAGAATCTGCAGTTTATGAAATTGTAGGTATGAAAGTCAGTAAGTGCGATTGCACACATCTGATCTCTTACTAGACAATGCTAGGATTTTGAATTCTTAACAAATAACCCTTTCAATTCCGAATTATTTTCTAGGTTAAAACTTTGAATTTTGTACATGAATTCAAAGTAACACAAAATGACAAAAAACGATTTTTCAGTATTTTGCCTATATTTCATAATATTATAGATGAAAATATTTACAGGTGTTGTATAAAGTAAATTTTCACTTAAATAAGAAGCAGAAATTAAAGCGATTATTATTACTCTAATTTAATAACAAAAATTCTCAAATTAAATATGTTTTTTTAAAGCAACACCGATAACAAAAAAGATAATGGTCAACTGATCAAAAAATGGTAACTTTTTACATTTTTGAAAAGTAAAAAGCTTAGGCTTTTTAAGAAAAATAATCGGTTTTTATTTTTTTCCTAAAAAACAACAAATCGGATAAAAAAGCTTTAAGCGAAAAAAAGATGTATTTTTTAATGCTCTATAAGATGGTATTTTTTTAAAACTGATTTGACCAACTTTTACTTTTTCTCATTTCCCCTCGATCTGTAAAAGTGAAGACAGGGGTTTAAAGCGCTCGACCGGTTATTGTTTCGGGACATTTATATGTTATGTGCAAAGTGTACAGCAATTTTTGTGCAAACTTCGAAGAGTACAAATCGTACTGTACTATGTCAGAAATTCTCGACTTTATGGTAATATTTTTGTGCAAAAAGCCAAATTCACATCGATTCAAAATCAAATCTACAGCTGTTTCATACCAAAAACCGTAACGCCCAATAGTGTCTCCTAAATTTGATATCTACAACGTTTATCTTGCAAATAAAATGTTATGGTTTTTTGAAGTTACCTCTGCAAAAAATAATAGTTTTCAAGTTTTAAAGTATTTCGGACTACAGGAAACAGCAATTCTTATTTTTTAATTAAAGATCTTCAAAGTTGAAGTTTCAAGCTTTCGAATGAAAAAAAAGTGCGTGTACAAAATTGACCAAGTTATGACAATTTGAAAATGAGCAATTTTGTCGCAAAAACTTGTTCCCCTAATTTTGTTGACGAATGTATTTATTTAAATATTTCTTTTAACACCTCTTCAATTTTTTTTTATCTTATAAACTTTATTTTATTTGTTAAAATTTATTTTAGTATGGGTTTAGGTGGTGGATTTCTAATGACTATATGGAACGCTACTGAAAAGAAAGCTTATTACATTGATGCCCGAGAAGTAGCACCTGCAAAAGCAGATAAAGATATGTTTAATGGAAACGCAGCGTTATCATATAGTGGTAATAAATAAATAAAAAGATAATTATATCATCAAAATATTTATGCATAATTTACACAAATTTTTTTAAGAATGTTATATATTTTTCATAATTACACAAAAATGTAGAATATTAATTTTGAAAATACAATATATTTTTTTAAACAAAGTTTTATTTGTTTAAATTGAAAACAAAATAATTGCTTATCATTTTTATGTATTATTTAAAATTTCCAAATAATATATTTAATATTTTTTTAAAGGTGGTCTCTCAATAGCAGTACCAGGAGAACTAAAAGGTTATTGGGAAACTCATCAAAAATTTGGAAAATTAAGTTGGTCGGAACTATTTGTACCTACTATAGAACTCTGTGAAACAGGGAGTATAGTAAATAATTATTTAGCAGAGTACTTGCAAAAAAAAAAGACAGAAATTAAAGCAGAACCAACATTGGCAGAAATTTTGATTAATCCAGTTACAAATGAACCTTGGGTTGTGAGTATACACATTTTTGAATAGAAGAAAAATGTAAATCAGACTACATTTAAACGTTTTTTTTGCGCAAAAAAAAAGTTTCTCAAGCGACAGCTTTTTGTAACCGAGATTAAGTTTTCTAATTTGAATAAAAATTATGAAAAGAATTTATATTTTAAAACACTTATGACTTTGAAAAAATACTGCGGAACTCCATTATTTCTTTTTTAAAAGTTTCTTAAAACTTTTAATTAATTTAAAAATTTTATTTGTTTTCCTCTCAAAATCTGAAAAAAACTAAAACTCCAGTACACAAACTTTACATGTTTTATTATAAATTCCTATTATTAATATGATATCATGTTCAGGCAGGCGACCGAATAAAAAGACCTAAATTGGCAAATACACTAAGGATATTATCAAAAAAAAATGCTGTACAAGAATTTTATAACGGAACTTTAACAGATCTGATGGTAAAAGAAATTCAAAGCAGAAATGGAATAATTGAAAAAGAAGATTTCGCAAATTATACGTAAGAATTTTTTAAAATTAATTTTTGGTTTAAATTAAAGTAATTTAAATTCAATTTTAATTTAAAAGTAAAAAATTGCTACTGACGAATTGTACGTGTAAATTTTAACTGAATCTGAATTCTATTTTTCTTAAAATTCCTTTTTTGTAAAGAAAAATAAATTGAAACGTTTTAAGATACAGAGAATGTCTCGTTTATTTTTTTTGAACAGATGTATGCTATTTTTAACTATATATACATGAATTTCAGAGTAAAGTGGAAAGAACCAGTTCAAATAACCATCGGTAATTTGACGATGCTGACAGCACCTTTACCAGGTTCCGGAGTACTTTTGACGTTTATGTTAAACGTTTTAGAAAATCTGATATCCGTGAAAGATGAACACATTATGTGGCAGTATATTGTGGAAACTTTCAAATACGCTTATGCGAGCCGAACGGAACTAGGAGATATAGAACCAAGTTAGTTTCACTTCAACAAAGAAATGTTAAATATTTAAAATGAATGAGAATGCTTAACAAATTTAATCTTACCTTCGACAAATTGTTAAATTTCAAGTGTAAATAAATTTTAAAAACTGTAGAAAAAATGTAATCTACATTGAATGATATTAATATGAAAGGTGTTGTACTCTAGAGAGTAGATTTTGGCACTTCTTTGGTAGCTCGAACACAACTTAATTTTGACTCTCTGAGAGTTTTTCAACAAAAATCATATCAATTTTTTAAAAAGAAACTTGCAACAGAAATTTTGTAATCAAATTCTGTATTATATTTCATCATATAAAATACTAACTTCATCATACAATTTTCCTTAAATATTACGTATTATTTAATTAAAGTGATATATATTGTTGGAATTCTAGAATATAAAATGTCATAAAGTAATATTAAATTTCTGTATATTTCTTTATAAGAGTTCAATACAATTTGAGCAAAAAATATTTTAACATTTTGAAAGTTAATTATATGAACAGAATTTTTGTTGAAAAAGAACAATTTTATTTCTATTTTGTATGAAAAGTTGAAGAATTAAGTTAATTAAAAAAATAAATTAATAAATTAAATGTAAATAATTAAAGTAATATTGACGTAAAAACAAATGATATTAAAAATTACTACATTCTTAAAACAATTATTTAATTACATTTTTTATTGCAGATGCTTTTATTAAAAATTTAACATCAAAAACATATGCAAAAGATATCGCAGAACGAATACGAAAAGATAATCGCACTCATAATGACTACAAATATTATGGTGCCAAAACACCAGTTCCAACAGATTCCGGAACATCTCACATTTCAGTTTTGGCTTCCGATGGATCTGCAGTATCTGTGACATCAACAATCAATCAAATGTAAATATATCGTTAGTTATAATAATTTTTTAACAATGATGAAAACTTATTATATATCAAATTTTAATGGAAAAATAATGGTCTTTTCAATTAAAAAAATTGAAATAAAAAATTACTTTTATTAATATGTTTTTACTTAATATAAAAACATGTTACTGCTTTAACACTGTCTTATGTAACAAGAATCTATTAAGGTATCATTTGCTTAAATTAACTTTGTTCATAAGTTATGCATGATAGAATTACCTTAAATTACATACGTAAAATTTGATTTGTTTCTGCCAAATAAAACTGATAACTTGTTTATGAGAACAATTTTTAAATAAAAAAAATTACATACAATTCTTATTACAATTCATCACTGTCAAGTTTGAAATTACTATTTGTTAAGCAATACACTCTGTAAGACGTAATACTCAAATCACTCGTTTACAATACGAGCTAATTTCATTGGCATCTGTTGCAATTAAAGCAAATGATTGTTGATAATATTCAATCTCATTTGCGATAAAATTGTGTATCTTGTCATTAATATTTTATCGTTTTAAGTGTAATTGTAAAAGATATCAATAATTTTTGATCATATCGAAAAATATTATCTACATTATGACTCAATTAAAGAAATGTCAAGAAAAATATAATATATCTTTTACAGATGTGGTTCATTAATTCGATCAGAATCAACAGGAATTATTTATAACGATGAAATGGATGATTTTAGCGCTCCAAATATTGTTAATGCGTTTGGCTTGCCAGAATCTCCAAACAATTACATCGCTCCAGGAAAACGACCACTAAGTTCAATGACTCCGACAATTTTCGTAAGAAAATTTTATTTTATAAATAAAATATGTAAAATAAAAACACTCTTATAAAATGCAACCTTGATGTAATTAAATGCCAACCTTGGCTTCAAATAGTCGTAATTCTTTGAATCACTGATTATTCAATGGGTTACTCTTTTTATTATTTCATGGTTCAGTTGAATCCAGATAAAACCGTCCGATTAGTTATTGGAGCAGCTGGAGGTACAAAGATAACTACGGCAGTTGCTGTAGCAACAGTATTAAATCTTTGGAAAGATCACAATGTAAAAGAAGCGATTGATCAGGCACGAATTCATCATCAGGTAAAATGTTTGATTTTATAATTAACACAAAATTATCTACTTTTTTTAATGATCAAAAACTTTTGTTTTTTTCAGTTATTCCCAATGGAAGTTTCTTATGAAAAAACATTTGATCCACAAATATTAAGTTATCTGACAAATTATGGTCACAAAGTAAAACCGTATACTGGAATTGGAAGTGCCCTAACTGCAGTTGAAACAAATTCGACTAATATTTTAGCGAATTCAGATTTTAGACGTGAAGGAAGTATTGCGGGTTGGTGATTTCGAATGTAAAAACAGTAAAGATACTCAGAGTACTATTAAAACCAATCTCATGCTAAATATGTATAAAGTTTTAGTAAATATAATAAAAAATCGCGAAGAATTGTTGAATAGTTATTTATTTGTTAATTTAAAATTGGCAAATTTGGAAACTTTTATTTAAAAAAGTATATTGCAATTATTCAAGTTACAGAAATATGTAATTTAAAGTTTGTATAATACGTAGTGACATAATAAAAAAAATTACGATAAAAGTTAGAACTGGTTTATTTTAAATAGAAATATATATAAAATATTCCCGAAGTGTAAATTGCAATATTCTCTTATTGAATAAAAGTTTCTAACTGGACAATGAAATTTAAATTTGAATAAATTGTATAAAAAAGTTATTAAATTGTGTTTCTTTGCGAACGAAATTGAATGTATATAGAACTACGTATGAATCATGTATATTTAATAAGTAGCATTTATAGATAATTGTATAAATATTAGATAATTTCGAAAACGACATTTCATCCATTATTAGCTACTTTTTTTTTAAAACAATAAAGTTTATTAAGATAATGATTGTACTTTCAACACTTTTGTAAATTGTAAAAATCACTAAAATGTATTAAATGTACAAATATATACATGCGTATTGCAAAATACAGTATTTTTTAACAATTTCGAAGAGTTTTATTTAACATTTGAATATTAAGTCTACGAAATAAAACATATAAATAAGACATTCAAACTGAAAATACAAAAATTATAAATATTCTTTCAAACAAAACGACGTCTGTGCATGAGTTTTAAATTAGGAACTATCATCACTTTCTGACAAGAGGGCCTCTTTCAAAACCTTCTTCGCTTGTTTCGAATACTTTTTCGTTTTAGCTAGACCCTTCTTAGATTTTCTAAACACCTCAATAGCCTTGAGCTTTTTATTCAAAGTATTTGCTTTGCTGACTTCTCGCTGAGGTATCACCTCATCCACATTTGTTGGCAATTTCAACGTTTTACATGGGACTGCTTCCTCAGAGACACTTTCCAACTGTTTAACAGGAATTTGCTCCAGGGCCTGTTCCAGTTGTTCTTCTTCTTGAATTGGATTCATTTCTGTGACCTTTCTTTTCGTAGCCTTTCTGGTTCTTTTTTTCTTTTTTTCCTCTGGTTTTTGTTCCTCTTCGATGTTAGCATCTTCCACATTATCGAAACTCAATTTCTTGATAGCTGTTTGAACTCTTTTGCTCATCGAATTTTCGACAGATTTTGGTACAGCGTGCATTTTGTAGTAAGACAAAAGAGTTTTTTGACTTGTTGAGTCGAGAAATTTCTTCATTACTGGATTTATGATTTCCTCAAATTTTGTGCGAGACCAACCAAACATTTTTCTCGTGTAATCTGCTAGCAAAGTTAAATTTGGTTTTCCCCATGTGAAGGGCTCTTTTGAATCGTCAACGACTGGGTATAAGTAGGCTTGCACAACTGCCTGACTGGGAAAACCTTAAACGATTAAAAATTTTCATTATTTTTTTTTTATAATACTTTTAATTTAGAATTCAAACAAAAAAAATTAAAATATCGTAGAAAATACCTCTTTCTATAACTACATTTCGAAGTTTATTGCGTAAACTTCCTTTGCCAGGAGAAGTACTTCTACTGGTATTCATCCACGAAGCAAATTTTATTAAGCCTCGCAAAAGATCCTCGTCATCTGGAGGAAATGCCGCAAGAATTTCCAGAGCTGTGACTGGGCCAACACCTGCTAAACCTGCTGTGTAATCACTTCCCACCAGCAACGCCAATTGTATCATTTGTTGTCTTGATAATTCTAGAAGAAATAATATTAAAAATATCAAATTATACGAAAGAAGATTTACACTTACTTATTTTTTAGTGTAAATTTATTAGCAATGTCATTAATTATATTTTAAATCGTACTTACTATAATGCAATTTAATATCTTCAGACAAAAACTGCATGACATTTTTGTTGTTATCAAAAAAATTTTTATAAACACAGTGGCCACCAAAGAGCCATATATCAGAATCATCAGTTATTGTTCCATGAGTGAGTTGTATATTTTCTAAAAAAGCACACTGAGCTTCAGCTTCCATTGGAGCCACAATATATGGAATACCAAAAAGTTGCAGAAGTTCCTGCAGAAATAATTTTTATAAGAAATCTTAAAAAATGAAAAATTTTGTACTCAAATTTCCAAAATTCTGTAAATAAAAATATTTTTTTATCTAAATCACATTTTTCAGATGAAATTTTACCTGAGCTTCAGTTCTCATCTTTTCAGTAATATCTGTAGATTGTCGTTCTAATTTTCCGATATCCTTGTTGATTTGGTTTTGCTCGTCATTCAATAATTCCTAAAAAGCAAATTATATCTTACTTTATTTTTAATCGTGGCTTTTTTCTTACATAAGATCTAATGGAAATTACGTAGAACAAAGTTTGTAATTTTATATTTATTTTCCACCAAGTGTTCTAATTTCACATACAAAAAGAATTCAAAATATTGTAGCTTTTATATCTGTACCTTCATGCGTTGCAGCTCCTTTTCATCAACTGGCAAAACAATAGGCTTGGGTTTAGAAACTTTCTCACCCTGCATTAAATTCATATCATTGGCTAAAGAATCTACATCGATTTCCTGAGTGTTTCTCCCAGAGTCCGTTTCAATCTGCACTTCATCGTCACATTGTTCGAAACTTTTTACTTCTTCTTTTTTACTTTCAATTTCATTATCATTAATTTCCAAAACTTTCGCATCAATTGATGTTTCTTTTTCTAAATTTGCTTCTTCAATTTTTGTCACAACTTCATCAGTGACTTTTTCTTCAAAAGCATTACTTTCAATTTGCAAACTAACATTTTCAATTTCTTTTTCTATGCCATTAGTTTTATTTTCGCTTTTGCTAATTATAATTTCTGCGTCTGAATTGGAATTAATTTCAGGTTTGCTAAAAATGTCTGCAAAAATGTCTTCTTCCATTTTCTGATTAGGATTAACGGTAATTTCTATTTTCTTTGTTTCTTTCAGATTCTCATCTTCAACTTCAATAAAATCATCGTCTGATTCAGAAGACGAAATAACCTGAGTTTTTGTTTCTATTTTGTCCTTATTTGTCAAAAATTTATTGTAAATAATTGGGCTCATAGACCTGTATATATCGCTGACAATTTCAGTGATGTTGCTCTCTGGAACTTTTTTTTCCGGAACTTCAACAAAATCGTCAGAATCAGAAGCGTTTTCAGTTTTTATCATGAATTCTTTGACGCTATTTTTCACCTTCTTGTCGTCTTTCGCTTTCTGTTGATTTTTTCGTGCTTGCTGAATCAACGAAAAAATTTGATCTTGATTTAAGTTACTGTACTCCTTCATATAATTTATAGCCGGATTGTTAGGAAAAGGGCTGGATTTAGATGCAGGAGGAGGTTTAGTCACGGAGGAAAGCTCAACAAATTCCACATCCGATTCCCAGTCACTTCCAAAATCGTATTCATTAATGTCGTGAACTATATTAAAAGGCTGCGTATCTACTTTTGTAGCTGAAGGCTTTGCTTCAGTTTCTTCGGTTAAGTTTGAAGCAAAAAGGGCAGAAGATTTCGAAGTGGACGGTT
Organism: Idris sp. 1 HC-2018; assembly: GCA_022817325.1. Classification (NCBI taxonomy): domain Eukaryota; kingdom Metazoa; phylum Arthropoda; class Insecta; order Hymenoptera; family Scelionidae; genus Idris; species Idris sp. 1 HC-2018. The sequence goes on from JABFPM010000220.1 coordinate 22,788, forward strand.
GTGCAATTATTTCGAATATGGAAGGTTCTTCAATTTTGTCTGGTTGCTTGGAATCTTCAGTTTTTTCAAACTGCGTAAATTCTTCAATAATTTCAGATTCTTTGATTTTCTCAGGTATTTCTTTTTTTGCAGCTCTTTCAGATTCTTCAATTTTTTCAGCTTTTTGATTATCCAATTCTTCAATTATTTCTGTGGCTTTTGACTTCAACGCATTTTTATCTATAAAAAAAACATGTCTAGAAATTTCATAATAATTTTTTTTCAATTCAACTAAATTTAAGAAAAACGAACATAATTTCCGGTTTTTTTAATTCAGCTCATTGTTAATTGGGACTCGCAGGATATAGGGAAATTCAATATGATGGCCAGTAATACACATTAAATAACCAGAATTAACCAATCAGGATAAAGCATTTTGTGCACAACTTGCCGCCATATTGAATTTCCCTATATCCTGCGGGTCCCAATAGGTTAATAATTTCACATGTAAGCAATTTATTTTGTAATAATTGATTTTATTTTAATATTGTATTTTTATATAATAGCTAGTTTAAATGAATTTAACTAAATTATAATTGAACGTAGAAATGAACAAAAATAAATAATAAATTATTCTGACTGAACGATAAACAACAAATAACTTATAAAATAAGAATTTTCTTTACAAATAAATACAATAATTTTCAGTGATTTTAAATCTTAAATATTGAAGACAAAAATTAAACCACAAAATATAAGCTTTATTTGCAAATTTAAAAATTGTATGTATTTTTTTTATTAATTTTTTATTTTAACTTTAATTATCAATTGTATTTTTATATTCGTTCGATCATTTACTAGTTCTTATATAAAATTTTATTGTTATATGTAAAAAAGATAGTTACCACTAAAATAAATAACTCTGGTTGTGTTATCAGACGCGATACGAAAAACGTCATCATTTTCCCTAGTAGCTATTCCTTGTTCTGTCATCAAAATTTCCAGTTCTTCTAAAGTTAAAGATTTGCCTCCCATTTCCTTTTCTGCGACTTCCAAATATTCCTGCACTTGCCTTCGTTTTAACAAACGTTTCATTTGAAAATCCGAAAAAATTTCAGATTCCTAAAAAAAAAAAATAAATCAATAATTATATAGATATACAAATACTGAAAAAAGAAAAAATTCGAAACATAAATTATTTGTTCAATTAATTTTAAACTTAAATTTAAGCTATTGCTTCTCAGATCACAAATAAATTTTGCCAAATAACTTTTTGAAAAATACAATACAATACAAAAATTGCAGTCAACAGTAAGATAATCTAAAATCATTAATCATTACATAAAACATCATGAATATTTATAAATCTCAATTTTGTTTCAACAGGACATTAAGAAATGCAAAAAAAGAACAATATCAGCACAATGCATTATATAAAACGAATTTCTAAGTGCTGAGAAATCATAAATTCACGCACAGAATTTTGCAATGCATTTTCAACAAATTTAAAAAATAATTTGTATACCTCTGGCATTTCATGCAACCTTCCCCAAGAATTTTGTTTCCTCGTTTCTTTCAAGTCTGTAAGAATATCATATCTCAAGTCAGCCGGTAAGTTTTTAAATTCTTGACTACTGACATCAACTTGGTGAATATTGCCCGACCATTTGGACTGTTTTCTTGGACTCAGCTCCTCTGAGGACTCGCCCGAATCATAAGAGTTGTAATTCTCATCAGCAAGTTCATTTATCGTCAACTGACTTGCACTGGGTATTTCGGGTAAAATGAACATGTTGTCTCTGGGATCTGCGATGCTCTGATTTCTAACCAGATTGACTGCCAGCTCGGACGTTGATGGCTCATTTTCGTGTAACGCTGTTTTTACAGCCGTACGTTTGATTAAATTGTTGATCAGGTCATTCTTCAGCTTCTGCGCTTTACTTGCAGCGGCGGATTTTTGCTTCCTGCGAAAAGCCTGAGACGCACAAAAGAATAAACCATTTGAGATTCTCACTACCTGCTTCCCACGCCACGTTAATTACTCGCATACAATTTTATAATCAAGATTAAAGGTGTTCTTCCAACTAACAACATACATGCGTAACAAACACTAATAGAAATAAAATAGAGTTCTCGGTTAATTTTGAGGGTTTCATTTGATTGAGCTTTCTGTAATTTTGTTGTAAAAAGAATTTCGAGAACATTTTTAATGAATTTCATCTTAATAAATGAAAATGTTGGAAAAGTGAAAGAGTTTTTTTGAAAAATTCTGAATTTGAAAATTGATTTTAGATTGTACACTTTTTAAGTTTAATATATACCGAAGAATGGGGTAAATTCGATCAAAATTAACACTTTTTTGTAAAACAATTATATCTACAATTAAAATAAAATTTTGATAATTTTTTCTTGAAATATTTAGCTCTTTTCCTAAAAATACCTGATATAAAACTTTTAAAATTGTATTGATATAATATAATACAAAAAATTCAAAATGATCAATTTGACCCCAAGTGGGTAAAAAGTTTTGTTACTTTTCTAATGCTGTAAACTTTTTTATAGCACCAATAGTTTTTTGAGTGCATTATGGTCATGTTGAAAAAGTGGTCTTGGAATTTCAACTTCTATGCACTTACATGAACATGATCGACTTTACACCTATAAAATGAGTTTTTTCACATTTTATTATTAATTCGTATAAATTATACTTATAAATCGGTATTAATGCAGAAACGTATTGAAAATATAAATGTTTCTCAAAAAATACTTAATTAAGAATTGTCACCAATAACTTTGTTCAATTATTAAAATGTCCACAAGTTATAATATCAAAAAAAAGTAATTTTCAAAATAGTCATTTAAATCTGAAAAATCACTTTTTAATAATAAAGATACCAAAAAAAAGTTTGTAAACAATTAGAACAGTCAATAAGAAACGCAAAATCGGGTTAGATAGGCAAATTTATTTGCTATGAAATTCAGAAATGCATGAAAATGATTTTGATTCACTTTATCCCACATGATCGACTTTACCTCATTCCACGGTTTGTAATTTAAATTTTTTATAGATGATTTAAAAACGTTTCTCCTTAATTTATTAATTTTTCTTTCAAATTGAAAATAATAAATACCACAATTTTAAAAAAGGTTATTTATAATGCAGTCTAAATCTGAAACTCGGTATTTTAGTATGTGAAACTCACTATCGTATTTTTCTTCAGCATTGGTACACCACCATCAAAAACAAATACAGGCTTTATTTTGTAGTACATTAGTTTGCAAATCCTGTTGAATAAACCAATGAGATGAGCATTTGGAAGCAGACCTCCCTTTCGATCTTGATAACCTTGTATCACTTGGTGAATCCATATTGAAACATCTAAATAAAAATGTAAATTATGTTTATCAGTTATATTGATAAAAGAAAAAAAAATTCTTTCATATTCACAAAAATTATAATATTTCAAAATGTATAAATAATTTATTATATAAATTATTCTGCTTTTATTATATAAATGATTATGATTATTTATATAATTTACCAATTGCCAAAACTTTTCCTTCGAGAGATTCTAAAGGAACTGGTTTTCCTGCTGCATCAATCAAACGCCATAATCCAAGTACTCCCATGTTTCAATGTTTATTTAAAAAAACTTTATTACAAATTCTTCTAAAACACAAAACCAATTAATTGACGAGAATTTAAACAAATAAGTATTTATTCTGTTCCGACAATACTTGTAAATTTAGTATTTTATAATTGTTTACAATTTATTTATAGATTTATATTGCAACAAATATTTTAAATAAATTACAAGAAAAACTTAAAGATTTAAAATTATATTTGTTAATAAAGAGGATCGAATAGCAATTTTTGTTGATAAATAAATTAACATTTTATTTACTTTATTGAACAGTAATATAAAATAAATAAAAACTTGGAATCTAAAAATTGTTACTTGAAAAGTAAATTAAAAATTGACTTCATTATAACTAAAAACCAAATTATAATATTTAAAGCCGACGTTTAAAGCACAATGTTTACCTAAACATAACCTAAATCGCTGTTTTGATAAACAATGAGATTGTTTATTTCACTAGAACATAATTCGACAGTGCATTTAAATTGATTTTACAAACAAATAAAACCTGTTGATTAACCATTTTACAATAATTATTGGCGTAGAGTGTAAAGTTAGTTTTGCAAGAACAAAAAAAAGGCGCGTCAAACGTGATGCGCCGATCAGCTGATAGCAGCGACTTTGCGCAGCGTTGCGCCAACTTACGTTGTTATGCGATTCCGGTAATCCGGTCAGCCGCAAAACTGCCAAGTTTTTGCGTGGGAATACGGACGGGATTGCCCGCCGAGTCGTAAAATGCTAAATAGGCGGTAGTTTCAATAGTAATGACGTGATTTTTTTTACATTTAAATAAAATTAACACGCAAATTATTTTTATAATATATTATTATTTTTTCAAACAATGTTTGATATTTTTTGTGTAACTTAAAGGAATTTAAATACAAAACAGCTAATTCTTATATTTAATATTTTTTTTTTTTTTTTTTGCAAAATGTAAATATTTTCAAGACAGTTTATTTATTTTGATACTTTTTTTAATCATAAAGCGGATTATAACAAACGAAAATACAACTGGTTATTTTATATAGAACAGAATAAAACAAAAATCTCTCTTTTCGATGTATACTTTACTCGTATAAACTGCAAATATACAAATTTGAATTTGTTTATGGACGCTCTATACAACATACAATATATCTCTATACGACAACCTTTACCCACTACTGTAAATTAACTCATTTTAAATTATCAGATTATTTCTCGAGACACATTTACAACTACACGTCCAATTGAATAATTTATCATTCTTAAGCTCGAAAAAAATGTGCTCTGACTTCCATTTTTCAACATACATCTGCAGGAATAACCATGCATATCTTATCAAATTTCATTGAGGTATACTTTCCAATCTTTAGCTGCAAGTATTTTATGAACCTTATTCCAAGAGAAAGAATTATTATACACTTTTGATTTATTTCTTTCCAATGTCGTCTTGGTATTTTAATCTCGCTATTTCAAATAATATATGCCGGGCATTAATAGATAATCAATACGATTACACGATATTTCTGATATCTATGTGATATTTAACAAATCTCAACTTAAATATGTATAATAAATACTATTTCATAAATAATAATACAATTTATTTCATAACATTGTAGCAACAATTTTTACGACATTCTATCTATTTATTTTGAATTTGGTTTACTATCAAAATGGTAAAAAAAATGTTCGTGATTCCACATTTCCATGTAAAACCGTCAAAAGTTTTGTATACAACTCGTTCAACTAAATCAATACAAATTCTTATAAATAAATAATATGATCAACTCGATCAATAAATTTTTAGAATGTGGATTTGTTAGCAGAAGACACGCATGCGAATATTCTTATTTATAACATGTAAATTCTTTAGGTTAAATATTAATATAATAAGTAAAACCATTGTATCAAAAAATGTATTTCACTTATATCCTCTATTGGTTCAATAAAATACAAAAAATGAATCTAAAACGCCTTAACTCAGGACTGCGTAGTTTCAAAATGCCCCAACTCAGAGTTATAGTTTAAAACCAACTCAACTCAAATTAAAATTTAAATTGTTTATTGCATTCAGATACGGAGATCATACGAAGGAGTTCAGCTCTCAACATTAATTATATAACCTAAAAAAAACATGAATCGCGCTAACAAAATATTATCAAAAATAATATTTAGGTAGACAACAATGGATGAGAAAAGTACAACTAAAAACCCCAAAAATATTATTCTGGTACTAAGTCACAGAGCTCAAAATAAGACTAGAATATTATACAGACTTAACTGATAATTTTTTTTCTGATTTTCGTATAGATTAAGAATTTCGCAGATCATATGCAGTTATAAATAATCTTAGGTGAAAACACCTCAACTCAAAATCACAATAACATTTTCCCAACATAAAAGCAACCAATGACCCCAGCATGTTTTATAAGAAATTTTGTTGGATATTTGCATTTTTCATATTTCAAAAACAAAAATTTCTTATACAAGATTTCAAATTCAGTAAATGCATTTATGTTGTGACAATTTTAATGTATTTATGGGGCGTTTTGAAACTACGGTTTTCAGTTAGAATTAACATTTTGGATGGGAACGATAACAAAAATATCAATAAAAAAACTTATTAATTGAGTTATAAAAGGCTTAGTATTACCAATATTAATTTCTTATAGTTTAATTTTAATGGTGATGCAAAATCGTTTAAACTTAAATTTAAATTGATCTCAAAGATCATTTTAGGTGACAAAATTGGGTCGCTCGGAAACTATTTACAATATCGGTGATCTGTTAGTTGTTATGTGTTTGGTGATAAAAACGATGCGGAACGACGCGATTAGCACACACGCACATCTCTACGATGGGACGGCACCGACACCTTGATTGAAGGCGCGCGGCGCACGCACACATTGGGCTCGGCGGCCGCTCGGCCCGCTCCATATACTTAGCGCCACAAATGTATTAGTACGCTCCAAGTGAGGTAGAGGCCACCTACTCTTTCCCACAGCAGGTTTTTCCCACGCCCCCCGGGGTAACCCCAACATCCTTTTGCGGCGCGGCAATTCAACGCTGTAACGGCGAAGGGAGCAGCGGGCGCAAGCGGGGAAGGGATTCGAGGTGCGCGCGCGCCACGCAAACCACAGTCCGCCGACCGAAACCGACTCAAACGGACCGAGCGGCGCTACAGTCGGCCCCGAAAAATTTTATTAAACAATGATTATCAACAGACAATAACAGCAAGGACAAAAATTTCAAATCAATTTTGCAAACATTTTATTTTTATTTTGCATTTTTAAAAGTAACAGTTTTTTGATACAATTTGTGATGATGAACTTTCTGTCACACAGACAGAACTTTTTCTCCGGGTAGCGTTGACATTCGATCGCAACACTTTGAACGAAGCGTATCAGTTTTTGCAAGTTTTTGTCCGGTTGGCAGAACTGACTTTTTTGATTTGTTTTTTTTTTTAATTGTTGGTGTACTTGGTTGTTTTTGTTGTTCGAACACGCGGGTTGGTTACCGCACAGTTGGCACCGCTGTTCGGAAAATTCGGGCAGTGAACAGGTGTTTTTTGAATGGAATCGAGCGACGAGTCGGAGGGGAGCTGCTGCATGCTTGTTGCTTGTTTGCGAGAGGAGCTAAGACGCGCGTTCCACGATGATGTTCCGTGGCTGCTGCGGCGTTCAAGGTTGCCAGTCAAATAGGAGGTAAGGCGAATTATAGCCGCCGCCGATAGCCAACTGACTAAAGTGAGGTTAGAGAAGCTCAGGGCATTACGCTTTCGATACTCCGAATATCGTGAGTCTTAACCTAAATAATCGCAATTTGGCTTCCCGTTTGTTGATGACAATTTCAACTCAACTGACCTTTTAAATACATCATTTTTTACATTATTTTCGACATTTTTATGTTTGTTAACTTTTTTAGTTGTTTTTATGAGCAGATTTTTTATTGTTTGCTAACAAATAAATATAAATACTTGTGTAGAGTAGGATCTTTAAATTATAAACAATTTGTGTTTTGACATTTTTGAGTAATCTAAACGCTTCTCAAGATAATTTTATTAATATTTTTTTTTTATTATACTGAAATATAGTATTTTAGGTACAAAGATAAACCTAGAAGTCTATTTTTTGTTGAAAAAGATTTTTTTATAATATGTATCAAATAAAATTACTCTTTTTAATGTACTTTATTTGTAATATAAATTTTCAGTTATATTTTTATATAAATAGAAATTATAAATAAACAAAATTAGGAACTTTTTAATTGTTTGTGTATTTATATAATTAAATTCAATAAAAAAATACTACATTTTGTTTAAACTTTGACAGTTGAGATACATTTTTTGGTGAGTCAAGCCTACGAAACATATTAATTTAAAACTAAAATGCAAAAAATAAAACTTTTATGATTGTAAATTATACAGTTTTTTTCTGTACAGAATAAAAAAATATGAAAATAAATTAAAATTTTTCGATGAAACAAAATTTAAAATAAAACTTTATAAAATTAAAATACAGTAAATTATTTTTTTTTATATTTTATAATTGAATGAAAACAATTCATCCGTTTTTGTTGTACACCAGAATTATGAAATGCAATATAGAATCTAATTATACATTGCAAAATAATGTGCTCTTTTAAATGAATATGTATTATATTTGAACATTCTTACTACACAAGCAATACTGTCAACGATACAAAAACTTGTTTTACAAAGAAATTAAATAACCTTACACAAAACAGAAACATTTAAAACTTAATGAAAATAAATGAAATATTCCTACGACACATTTGTTGACACAGCATAGGTTACAATAATTTGAAGGTGCATATAGGAATGAAAAAAAAAAAAAAAAAAAAATTTAGCTCTGTTCCCACGCCTTACATGTACTTCCTCTTGTCTGCTTTTTAGTTGTGTCTTTAAAAAGAGAAAAAACTTTTCTGCTAATTATACATTGTATGAAATAAAAATGATTCCCACACAATAAAGTAGTTGAATGATTTGTCAATGTGTGTTTAATCTAAAAATACAAATTAAAACTAGAATTATTATTACAATATAATAACAATTCATAAAATTGCAGTACTTTGTCAATTATTTTCTTAATCTAAAACTTATTAAGTTCAAAATTCTTATTTTATTCTCAAACAAAATTTCTAATCCAATTCTTATTGCTTTACATAACTGCAATAATTTTTCAAAATTTATGAAATTGCAATACTACTTTCAGGGTGTCCAGCAAATTTTCGAAAAAAAACTTTTTGAGCAATTCCCGTAAATTTCCCATATAATTCCCGCATATATCTGAAATTACATTTATAAATTTTTATAATTCATTTTTGATACTTCATTATGTAGAATACTCAAAAAAGTTAATTAAATATTCATGAATTAAAAAACTTATAATAAATCCATTTTTCAGCAATTTTAAAATAAGACTGACTTTTAACAATTATAATACACATTAAAGAAGGTCAATTTTACATTTTTATATTGATATTTAAAGATTATGCAAGAAAATCCCGTACATTTTCCGTACTTTTTCCGTAAAATTAAAATTCACGTACAATTCTCGCTTCTCCCGCTTTTGCCGCAGACTTGACACCCTGTACTTTGCATCTATTTTCTTCAACTTTAAATTTTATAAATATTTTAAAATGTATGAAACTTCAATACTTTCTGGCAACTATTTCATAGTATAAAGTTAAAATATTGTATGTTAATTTAAAACAAAATATCTAATCGAATTACAATGATTTCAGATAAAGCTGAAAGATGCTGAGGATCATAAAAACGTAACGCAGAATCGTAGCCCAACTATGCCACACCAATTTGGCCTGCCAACAATGGCCCACGGCATGCAGTCCCCACCCTCCCCGACCGCCGTGATGGCCTACCCGCGCTTTGGCAGCGGCATCTATCGGCCGGACCAGCGGCTCACCCGCGAGGCCATGGAGCGTTACCTGCGCGACCGCAGCGACATGGTCATCGTGATC